>JACEFZ010028506.1:292500-300000 GCA_014155875.1 Cepaea nemoralis | reverse complement strand
ACAGACGAATATAAAAATAATCAAAGTTCTAGAAAAACTGGGAATAAAAAGAGACTTGATGAAAGAAATAAAAAAGAGGAATGTTAAATATTTCGGTCACGTTAAAAGACATAACGCTCTTATAAAAACCATACTGCAGGGTAAGTATCTAGGCAAGCGAACAAGAGATAGTCAATGATACAAGTGGGAAAATAATACCAAGAGATGAACAAACAACTGTCTGACAAATTGTACTGTCAGTGCGAGAGACAGTGTTGGAGATCCATTGCAGCCAACCTTCATTGTGGATACGGCACGTGATTGTTTTCTTTTTTTATATATGAGACTAACTACTATCTTGCTGAGTGAAGTACTCGCGGTAGGTGCAGCTTAAAGGGATTTAAATGCAAGCGGATCGACTCCATTACACCGGCTTTTATCCCATATGGCTCGGTCTCTTTCCACAGGGCGACCTGCAGAAAGCGTCACACACAGCACAAACTCCTTAGCTCCAACGACGACCCACAGGAGTCTCTGAGAAAACTGCACTGTGACCGAATGCCTTAGTCCGGAATCGAACCCACAATCTTGGGAAATCGAGGCAGGCGCCATAATCACTTTACCACGGAAACAACCCGCCCCTCTCTCTCTCTCTCTCTCTCTCTCTCTCTCTCTCTCTCTCTCTCTCTCTCTCTCTCTCTCTCTCTCTCTCTCTCTCTCTCTCTCTCTCTCTCTCTCTCTCCTGTACGTGCCGTGAACACCAATGGTGATCATAACAACAGCACACGACGATATTGTTGAAGTTCTCGTTCTCTCATAATTCTACACACAAGAAATAGCCAGTACAAAACCCGCCCTTTCTCTCACAACAAATATTCTTCTGTTTATTGTACCCCCATGTGACAGCCAGTTGGAGACGCCTCTGCGCGACACACATGACATCCAACCCTTCTCCGTCAGAAGGCGGCGGGCGTGTTGATATTAAAGCACGGACTTCAAGCGCATGGATGTCAGTGGGCTAGAGGAAGCAGAGGATGACACTTGTCACTACCTGCCTGGCCCGGGCATGTCTAGTAGTACCTGGGGGTCAAGTACGACGTGGTTCCGTTAAATGATGAGTTCTTCTCCAGCATAAACCAGGTGAGTTTTTCTCTGAACTGTTTAACCAGTTTAATTATTAACATATTCGTCTATATAAAAACAACTCACTATTTGTTTCTCGCTCGCTTTGAGTTCAAGCGTAGTCCGTACACTCTATTTATTAGTAATGATGGACTGATGTTTGCGTGTGGGTTAGCTTTCCCTATTAACAGTGTCCCTCGCCATCAGGCGAACCCACTCCGACTTTAGGGGTAACCATTTGTTTTTAACATACGCTTTACATATTATAGTTGTATTCGGCTTTCTGCTCCATTCTGTTGTTTTAGCGATGTTTATAAATTAACTTTCTTTTTCTACATTATATTGTTACATTCACCGAAGTTTATACTTTCATCTTTCTTTCTCTATCATTTTGTTACATTCACGACAGTTTAAACATTCATCTTTCTTTCTCTATCCTGTTGTTACTGTCACCAAAGTTTATACATTCATCTTTCTTTCTCCATCCTTTTGTTACATTCACCACTGTTTAAACATTAATCTTTCTTTCTCTATCCTTTTGTTACATTCATTAATGTTTATACATTCATCTTTCTTTCTCTATTCTGTTGTTATCTTAACCAATATTTATACATTCATCTTTCTTTCTCTATCCTGTTGTTACATTAACCAATGTTTATACATTCATCTTTCTTTCTCCTTCCTGTTGTTACATTCACCAATGTTTATACATTCATCTGTCTTTCTTCACCCTGTTGTTACATTCACCAATATTTACGCATTCATCTGTCTTTCTCTATCCTGTTATTACATTCACCAATGTTTATATATTCATCATTCTGCTCCATCCTGTTATTACATTCAACAGTGTGCATCATTCTGCTCTATCCTGTTATTACATTCAACAGTGTAAAGCTGCCCTCTACTTCAGGTGTTTGCATTGTTTACCTCAGTTTAACCAATTTTATTCTAATCGTTTAAAACATTGTTCACGCCCTTTGCAATCAACCCGATGTTGATTGTCTATGCAACTGTACGACCAGTTGTTTGCAATTGGTTTCTGAACGGAAAGCCATCGTTTAAATAAAACTTTTTGCCGGTGTAAGGGTTGAACCATCTAACTAGCCGTCAATGTTTACACTCAGGAAATAAATGACCGTAGACCCCGAGGTAGACCAAGAAGACGGTGGAGAGATAATACATGTACAGACCTACAAGCACTTGGAATCAACGACTGGCAAGAGAAGGTCCACCAGAGAGACGAATGGAGACGGATTGTATTTGCAGCAAAGAACCTCAATGGCTCGGAAAGCTGAAGAAGAAGAAGAAGAAGAAGTCTGAGAGAGAACAGAAATGGATAGCAATGTTCCTGCATAAGGTCACGGTTAAAAGGTTAAGGTTAAAGGTGAGGGGTTTGATTTCATTGCATCGGATTCTAACTTATCTGGGTCGGCCTTTCTGCGAAGAACGACAAACCGCCTGCCGATGGCATCTCTCGGAGCACGAACTGCATAGCCACAGCGATGAAAAACCTCTGGGATTTCGGGAAGAAAATTGCACTTGTAGTTTGACTACCGAAGTTTGAAAACAAACCCAGGAATTTCAGGATGCAAGGCAGGCTGTTTGACCAGTTCACGACAGAAACCAATCCACCCCCTTCACCCCCCCCCCCTCCACTCCTACCCCACCCTTTCCACACATAATTATAGCAATGTGTTGGTACTAAGTGATTCATTGAGCGTAATCCGTAAGTTCGTGGTGGGTTCTGCACAAAGACACTGGATTGAATCGCTGCAGTCTGTTGCCGTAGTCACCTTCATCTTCGTTTTGGGACATGCGGGAGCTGAGGGAAATGAACGAGCTGATAATCTTGCTGGCAGATGGCCAGCCCATGGATCGTGCCGATGTTATTATTAATGCTCTTAGAGAGATGTCGATAGCGAAGAATTTGGACGCCATGGTGAATCCACATTGATGTCCAGAATGAGAGATTCGGGAGTAAGAATTGGCACCGCCAGAAACGAGAAAAACAACGAATGGAGGAGAACGAGGATCCTCGTCAACCAACACAGAACTCACTATCAGCCACCTGACGCTGATGCATATGTTGGGGGAGGATATGATCACCTATGAATTTGTACGGAGTGCAAGAGTGATACCCAAACATATAACCCCCGCACTTCCCTGTTTTCCTCCTCCATTGTAGCTGGTAGAAACGGACATCTACGCACAACCATAGATGTTCCGCATGGTCAGGCAGGAGCGCATCTCGAGCAGCCCGTCCTATTTGTGACCCGTGCTGGAATAGACACACGGCAGACGTGGATCGCGAGGGAAGTGGAATGGTTTTGTGAAAAGAGGCGGCTGTCGACCGGCACAACGTTGGACACTGGGCCTGAATATGTACAAGGCAGAGGAACTAGCCAGGGATCGAGAATCGTTCCTGTTGTCCATGATAAGACAATTTCAGAAGATGAAAAGTATCGTATGTAATAAGTCACTTTCATTGAATGTAAAAAAAAAAAAAGTCGACTGTAAGAAATAGAGTGATGAAGTGCTGTATAGAACTTGATTTGCTGCATGGCAGTGAATCTTGGAATGTAAATGAACAAATTAAGAAGAAATTAGAAGCAACAGAGATGTGGTTCCTGAGACGAATGTTGCGAATTCCTTGGACTGTCTGAGTAACTAACAACGATCGCCTGAAAAGAGGCTAATGAAACTAGAACACTATATATAACAATAAGAAAGAGACAAATAGCTTTCTTTTGTCATGTGAAGAGAAGAGAGGCATTGGATAACATCGTGACGACTGGAAAGATCAATGGGAAGAAAGGCAGAGGCAGACCAGATACATTATGCTGAATGGATTGAGACGGTGGTATGGAGGCATAGTATCAGAGAGTTGATCAAGAACACCAAAGACCGAGATCTGTGGAGAGCCATGAACGCGTACGCCATCTGGCAGGGCACTTGATGCTGACGATTAGAGCGACGTTATGTAAAGGACTAGCTACTGGTTGAACTGTTTCATTAAACAAAACTAGCAGGTCAACATGGTCGAATGGAGAAGAGCGCTTGCTCTTAAACTTCCAGTGTGCTGATGTCAGGGTAGCGGGTTAAACCCCTACACCGGTCAGTTGGACTAAAATGTTGACTTCTCAGTCCTTGAATTGGGGACGTCCATTTACAAGTACCTCAGAAATCGAAGTGGGTTAGCCTGATGGCGAGGGACACAGGTAATAGGGAAAGCTAATCCACACACAAAAGCCATTCCAGTGCACTAGAAGCAGTAGCACGTTTCTGGACTACGCTTGAGTTTAAATCCAGAGAACGCACACAAAACTGAGGTATCGTGATGACGCAGACATTTACAGAGTAGGTGTTTAAAGGCTTTAAAGTCGAGAGGGATCGACTTCATTGCACGGGATTTGATCCCAGATGGCTCAGTCTCTGTCCGCAGAGCGGCCTTGGCAAAAGCGTCGTATAGAGTACGAACTCCGCGGGGGTACTCCCAGGAGATCCCGAGAACATTGCGCTTCGTGAATATAATGACGTAGACCGGAAACGAACCCCCGCCCTTCGGGGAGCGAGACTCTTAATCTTTCCGTCGTGGATACACACGTGGTTACTCGAAGATAAAGTAAGGGTCGACCCGCGCACTCCATAGCTATAGAGGACACTACCCCCCCCCCCCTACCCGATGGGGGGGGGGGGGTCTCCGAAGAAGGAAAACAAACAGGACATATAGGAGGGTTTTCAATCAACGTTTCCTGAATGCTCCGAGTCTGTTGTCTAGAGCAGTGGTTCTCAACCGGTGGGGAATTTCCCCCCAAGCGGGGAATTTTAGGCTTTCCCGGGAAGAAGGGGGTGGGGGGGGGGGGGGGGGGGGGATTAAGATTACTTCAAGATCGCGTTAGTACAAGAACCGATTACTTGATATTGTTTTTCCTCCATACTTTAAGGTTCTGTACTTCTCGCCCTCTGAAATTCGTTTTATAATGTATGTAGACCCCGAATCACGTTTTACGAGGGTAAGTTAATAAGTAAGTCACAAATGGCTGTAGAAAAATAACTAAATATGATAACAACTTGAAACCAGTTTATTTTTTATACATACATTGTCCCTTTATTTCTCAACATAATTTCCACCAACATTGATGCACTTATCCCATCGTTTTATCAGTCCTCCCAAACCGGCTGCATTGAACTGAGTGCTTTGTTTTCATTTACCTGCCATCCCACATAACTGTGTGACTTACTTATTGGCTCATCGTCGTAACTTTTTCTACCCAGCTATGCACCGCTTTACGAGGTAAACATTTGTCAGCATAAACACTGAAAACCCACCTTGGAGGCATTTCGCTAATGCCACCGAAGTTGAATGTGAAGTGAAAACATGGTTTAGAAAACAGAGCACGCAGTTCTATGCAGCCGGTTTGGGAGGACTGATAAAACGATGGGATAAGTGCATCAATGTTGGTAGAAATTATGTTGAGAAATAAAGCGACAATGTATGTATAAAAATAAACTGATTTCAAGTTGTTTTCATATTTAATTACCTTTGTACAGCCATTTGTGACTTACTTATTAACTTATCCTCGTATTTAGACGTGTAGACTTGTTCTAGTATGTGTTATTAACGTTAGCGCCCTTTTTTATGTATACTTTGTAGGGGCGGGGTGGGGGGAGTTATAGAGAGGACATACGAAAGGGGGGAATGATGTTCTGAATACATGGTGAAGGGGCGCATGGGCCAAAAAAGTTTGAGAACCACTGGTCTAGAGTATTCCCTCGTTCAATACCAGCCTTGTTTGTAGCTTGACATGTAGTAGACTTCCTCTTATGACACGAGAACCCCCATGCCGAAGGCCATCCCAGCAATGAATCTCCGCCTTCTGTATTCTCATCTAATCGATAACGATTTTTGTATCACACATTTTGATCCATGCAATCGATTAACAACTATTATTGTTGCCTCTGTTGAGGTTCAATGTCTCCTTCCCCTCCTCTCCGTCGACCCCTCCGAGATCAATATCGATTTGGAATTTTATATTTGTACCCGAACCTCTTTTTTTGCCAATTGTATTGTGTCGGTTTTCTCAGAACTATCCGGCCATTCAGAAATTGCTTCAAAGCGTTAGGAATAACTTGTTGTGTGTTACTTACTTGTGTTTGTATGTTTCTGAAACAATTTGCGTTGAAGTACAATGGTGGTTCGTGTGGGTATCGTTTGTCCGTTTTTATTATTTCAAGTCTAAGATGTCGGGTATTTTTTTTTTCATTTAGATCACATGCATTGCACACAGATATTTCCGATTGTGCTTCAGCCTCCTCTTTTAGATCAAATAAGGAGAATCGCAGTACGGTGCACGAAAACTTAGCCGAGCAGACTTAGACATGTTGGTATGGTGGGAAACGAACAGATGGACAGATTGGCTGGGTCTGCAATACTCGGTGAGGTACTGGTGCATGACAAGGCAGATGTGGTCGGGACCCATTTGGGGTCGTGTGTATAGTACGGAAGTACAGACAGATCATCACGGCTTGGAGAGAATGATGTTTCAGGGAGTGACCAGGAGATCTGTTCGACACTCAGGACTCCAAGGAAAGGCCAGACGGACACATAATCAGTCTGCCACAGGTACCATTAGCATAGGGACTCTTCTCTGGCTATTGAAGATTAGGATAGAGCACGAATGAGAATGTCCCAAGAGCTGTGATATCGGTTCTTGACTCAACTCAACTCAACTCAACTCAATTTAACTCAACTCAACTCAACTCAACTCAACTGAGTAGGCTAGTCCGTAACAGAATCTAAATATGTCAATTCCAAAATCACACCGCTATAAATATTCATGTATGGGTTATATAGTTGCATATACTTTAGGACGTCGCAGCCAACCCCAGTATTCTTCACGCCTCTTGTGTCATGCATGTCAGGTTACAGTGCCGCTCCTCTTTACTTCACTTATAGGCCTCGGTAACACATGGGCCATGTTATTTGCTTGTAGCTTCTTCTTCTTCTTCTTCTTCTTCTTCTTCTTCTTCTTCTTCTTCTTCTTCTTCTTCTTCTTCTTCTTCTTCTTCTTCTTCTTCTTCTTCTTTCATACAGTTTGAAACGTCAGCCTGCATATATTTGTAAAAAGCAGACACCAAGTTAAGCGTTAAGAGTTTGTCTTTAAGTGAAGCAGGTGTAGATCACAATTATTCTCCTTTGCGGCAAATATTAGCCGTCACTTTACCAATTCCACAGTTATATTGTTGTATTGTGGTATGTTTCTTTACGTTATGCTATGTTACGTTACTTTACGTTGCGATGTGCTATGTTATGTTACGTTATGTTATGTTATGCTTGTATGTCGTGTCATGTTATTTCATGTCAAACAAATGCTACTGCACATGGGTCATTCCAATACG
>JACEFZ010028506.1:250000-287500 GCA_014155875.1 Cepaea nemoralis | reverse complement strand
GTGGACCTTAGCTAAATATTTGTATATAGGATGGGTGACTTAGAAATAATAAACAATTGGGGACAAGATAAAACAGGCAACGGTACGTGGCAGGAATGTTTTTATAACATTTTGCTGTTTAAGTGAGCACATCATGGCTTAGGTGTTGCGTTGTTCGTCCTCCTCTTAGTCCTCCTCCTCCTCCTCCATCCTCTTCTTCTTCTTCTTCTTCTTTTTCTTCTTTCATAATCCTCAGTCATACCGAATCGAGGTGTTCGAAATCAGCTGAGGGAATTTGGAAGCAGATACATTGCGTTGATTCTGATGGTATCAGGTGTCAGATGTTTAGTAACCAATCGCAAACTATTGGACGTAACATTGTCTAGTAAATCACTAACAATCAATAAATTAGGGGGTTGACTGTAAAGTCCTGTAAAGCAAATGCAACTTACTTGTTTATTATTTTTCATGTTGGAGGTTCTCTGAAGAACGTAGCTCTCATCACATGACAATAGGCATGACAATGGCATAGTTATTGTAATTTCCATCACACTTTTCCATCCAACCATCAGGAACACACAGAACATATATTTGTTGAGGAACATGATCGCCAGCGCGGCTCATTCTGCACACGATGACTGTTATTGTTGATGACGATGATAAGGACTATGATGATATTTCGCTATCATTAGTATTTTCAACATCAGTCTGTATCATTTGTTTCTGCTGCACACCAATGTCTATCGTAAAAGCACAAATGATTGTTATCAATAAATCTTCATATGATAACAATGTATTCTACCACAAATTAGACAAATTAGATCCTGTTTACCCCTGGGATGTGACTCCGCCTTGACGTGGTAGAGGGACTGGCGTGTCCCGATGACCTCAAGAGCCCCGCCGACGGAAGCACAACTACATGTTGGACAGGCCTTGGGATAGGGACCAGACCAGGAGAGACACAACCTGCTGCTCTGCGGGCAGACTGAGGATAGCAGTCAAAGTCCGAAACAATCGCACGATGCCATAAATTCTTTGTCCGGATACATACTCTAAGGCTCTCTACTGAGGGATATGGCTGAACGCCTCTAAGCCATTAACCCTTAGATGTGAGAGCCGGGCCGATACTCATCTACTGCAAAATGGGGGGTGGAGATACTGAGCACGCTACATGCTTAGTTAAGATACTTACTCGAAGGCTCTCAGCCAAGGAATATGGCCGAACGCCTCTAGGCCAATGTTTCTTGGATGTGAGAGCCTGGCCGTTGCTCACCTCTACTGAATGGAGGTGAGATGCTGCCATCCTTTACTTGGGGACGTCAATTTCAAGTATCTCTGAAGTCGGAGTGGGTTCGCTGAAGGCGAGGGACACCGGTAAAAGGGAAAGCTAACCCACGTGCAAAATGCAGTCCATTACTACTGTAAATAGTGTGTAAGGACTACGCTTGAGTTTAAAGCCAGCGAACAAAACAGAAAAAAACAAAGATTCTGTTTATTTATACAAATATTTGATTTGTTCCCTACCGCCGGTCAGTGGGATTAGAACGTTGACGTCTCGTTCAGAAAACAATGGTAAACTTTTGGATGTCAAATTGCCTATAAAATCTAACTGAGGTTGATCGGAACGTCCTGCAAAGGACATGCAACATTTGTTCAATATTTTCCCATGACAATAGCGTATTTTACCACAAATTTGAGGTTCCAGTTTGTTATCCTTATATCATCCCATGACAACAGCGTATTTTACCACACATTTGAGGAACCCGTTAATCTTTGTTCCTTCCGAGGACAAAGGCGTATTTTACCAAAAATTAGAGGAAACTATTTGTGTATCCTTGTACCTTCCCATGACAACTGCATATTGTATTACAGGATGCTATTTGTTTGTATTTATATTCTAGATCCTTATCCTGGTGCGAGGAAATGCAACCTGAAGTCTAAATGTCGTCGCAGAGCAGACCAGGCCCGAAGACTTGGTTAGCAACTGGTCTAGGATCTAAGCTCCGACAGGCGGACAATTAGTGCTTAGTGCATTCCTCAGCCGGTCCGACAGCTTTTGTCGCTGGTCTTATTCCAGATGTACTGGTGTTACCTTTCCTCTGAAGTAAACTAGGCAGGCCAACATAGGGGTCATGTTGTATGGGCAACACATGGTCTCTACAATTCAGCCCAGTCTTTGCGCTATGGAGAGGTATAACTCCATCCGGAGTTGGTGCTATGAGTTGTAGTTATAATGCCTCTTTTTAGACATATAATCAGATTGCTACTGGAACTATTAGTGTTGGAACTCTTCGCTGGTTGCTGAGGATGGGGACGGAGCGCTTATGGGAATGTCCCGAATGCTGTGATGTCGGTTCCTAGATCAATCAATCAATCAATCAATCAATTCCTCTTTTTAAGCACATTGTACTGGATAGCAGATCCATTACGTGGAAAGTCCGAATCAAAAGCTCACTGTGTGAGCTTCAAAAAAGGTGGAAAAGTGTCCTAGTGGTATGAAATGGAATATTGCTTGGATAGCAAATCCATTGTGCGGAAAGTCCGAATCGAAAGCTCACTGTGTGGATGTCATCTGCACACTGCATTCTTCTGGTTTCCGGAAGAACAGCCTATGGTGAACGGAAGGCCCAATATACGGAAGTGAGGCTAAGCAGCCATGTGCAGGACGTGACGATTCCTTGGGTGAGCCCAGTACCAGAGCGCTGTGTGTTGGCTCTGCAAGTATGGAAGCCTCCTTGGATGGCGGGGAATGCCCATGGTCTGCCCTTGCCTTCCCTTGAGGGCTGACCAGGATGTCTTTGGCTGTTCTATATGGGCCAGCTAGGGTGGGAGATAACACCACAACAGTGAGAGTCAAACGTCCTAAGAAACCCCCGGGAAGGTTAACCCGGTCAACAAATGCCCGCAGAAGTCGGATGTGTCGGCCTAACGGCGCAAGAACGCAGCTCTGCTGTAAACAGGCCCAACGCAATCACATCCGGAAAAAAAAAACTCCGGATGAACGCAGAAGAAGAAGAAGAAGTAACAAACCATCGTCTGTCAAGACGGCAAGGTGCTATCTTCACAGGAACAACAGCGTATTTTACCACAAGTAAAAGATTCCATTTTATTAATCCTTGTAACTTCCCGGGACAACATGGCAGTTTATTGCAAATTAGAAGAAAAGTTTGTGTATTACCTTCACTGGACAACAGCGTAGTAAAATCATAGCCTGTTTATCACGTCTTGAGGCGCACTAGGTACAAGGTTGTTGTTTTGTTTTTTTTTAAAGTATAGAACCAATTTCCACGCCCTGAAGTGTAATTTTTTTCCCCCGCGTTTCCATGCTGTTTCAGAATATTGCGGTCAACATCAGCATCTTTCATCTGTATGTTGATTCCTAGGCTAGATTACGCTCATCAGCACGCCGCGACTTTCTGAGCGACCGGCTCCATACTCTCATAAGTCACTGGCACGACTCGAACTGCTTCCAATTCTCGTACGCTCACGTCAACCTCGAGAGTATTCGGGGTTACGGAGAAAGCTGCTAACCCCTCGACCAGGGAGACCGGCCCTGAAGTGTATTAGGTATATGATTTTTTTTTAATACAGTTAAAGATCCGTTTGCACGCCTTCAGAGATATTGCATCGCCATCTGTGGCCAAGTGTTTAAGTCAGCTGCTTTGGGTTCCGAGGGTTATAGGTTCGATTCCTAATTCAATCATTCAGTTCACGAGTGCAATTTTCTCGGAGCCTCCTGGTGGTCGTTAGAGCTACCGAGTTCGTGCACTGTGCGACGCTTGCGGCAGGCCGTCCTGCTGACAGATACAGAGCCGTATGGGATAGAACCCGGTGCAATGAAGTCAATCCTCTCTCCCCCACCCCCTTGAGGGTTATTGGGTATATGGTGATCCTTCTCTCTTCTTGTTCTTATTTTGCACCTGAGACTCCTAGTAGAGTACAGGCCCCAACCTGGCATGTCATGTCTTTTGTAAGACATGGCTGCTTGGGGGTGGGCGGATTGTTTTCTACGGTATGAGAAAGCCAGTCTGAGACCAACCCTCCTCAGTCGCCTTTCACGACATGCACGGGAGCTCTACATTGTTCCTATTCTTGAAGTCCCCTCTGGGACCCCGGTTTCACACGAACGAAACAATTTTACTCACACATTTTAATTGATTCAGTGACAAAGAAAAAGTATGTTTGGACCAAACATAAATGGATGGCGGGAAATGGAAAGTAGGGAAGTGTCATAGTTATGACATAAACGTTGTTAATATGGTAAAAATCATGTTATAGTACATGCATAACATTAAAGTGGGTTGCATAAGGAAAACTACTGTACTGATATTTTAATTATAGTTAGATTTATAAGCCCATGGCAGTTAATCGGTTAATAGACCAATCGGCCAATCGGCACTGCACTATGTGGGTGATGTGGTCAATACTTCGCCGGCTGCCTTTACTTCCCAGAACATTCCGTGATGTCCGTTTATAGTTGGGTAGTCCTGGCATTAAAATAATCCTGACCTAGGTGGAGATTCGAACACACAAACTCCGCGGCTGACAGACAATAGCGTATTTTTCAACAAATTAGAGGTTCGTGGTTCTATAAGACAGGCGTGTTCTTTTCTGGGCACGGTATGAGAAGAAATAAACTAGAGAACTTGAGGCAAGATTGAGGGGGAAAGAGCGAGGGGAAAGCAGCGAAGTAAATATCTGAAAGGCTTAACTACATGGCATGGCTGGGGCAGGAAAACAGAGCTGATAATCCACGACTCTGGTGATCGTGTGAGATGGCGAAAAATGACCGCCCACGCTTACCTGCATGGCTCATGATTGGCAGACGATGGTGATGATGGTGAATGTTTATTGAGAACTGGAAACAGAACGAGAGGGGGGAGAAAGACGACGCTTTTGTTGTTTTGCTTTTGTTGTGTGTTCTGTAGCGGAGGTAGATTGTGTGGCTGCGTTTGTAAAGTGGGGTGTGAGGTGGTTTCAGCGACGGTACCCGGCTTGTAGCCATGAATGCACGCAAGAAAGGCGTTACTTACGGTGGAGCCTTGTTGTCACCTTCTATCTTACCCGCACTCGAGGCCAAGCCCTCGAGTTTCTCTCGCCACCCAAGTTTGGTATGTCCTCTCTCATTCTTTTTGTTTGTGCCGGTTTGACATGAATGTCGTCTGACCCCTTTTGAAAAACAGGACGTGGGAAATTGGGACATTAGAAAACGGAACCTGTGTACACGTTGTTTCTGCACGGTGGGTGTATTGTTCTTTCTGGTGTTGTAGATGTTTTGTATACTTGCATTGTTGTTTATATTTCTGTCTTTCTTGTCTTGTAGTTTTGTTTTCTCTTAGTTCATATATTAATGAATGTCTTGAAACTAAGAGAAGAGATGATATTATTAATTATTATTATTAGTAGTAGTAGTAGTATTAGTAGTAGTAGTAGTAGTAGTAGTAGTAGTAGTAGTAGTAGTAGTAGTAGTAGTAGTAGTAGTAGTAGTAGTAGTAGCAGCAGCAGCAGCAGCAGCAGCAGCAGCAGCAGTAGTAGTAGTAGTAGTAGTAGTAGTAGTAGTAGTAGTTACAGTAGTAGTAGTAGTAGTAGTAGTAGTAGTAGTAGTAGTAGTAGTAGTAGTTACAGTAGTAGTAGTAGTAGTAGTAGTAGTAGTAGTAGTAGTAGTAGTAGTAGTAGTAGTAGTAGTAGTAGTTACAGTAGTAGTTACAGTAGTAGTAGTAGTAGTAGTAGTAGTAGTAGTAGTAGTAGTAGTTGCAGTAGTAGTAGTAGTAGTAGTAGTAGTAGTAGCAGTAGTAGTAGCAGTAGTAATAGCAGTAGTAGTAGTAGTAGCAGTAGTAGTAGTAGTAGTAGTAGTAGTAGTAGTAGTAGTAGTAGTAGTAGTAGTAGTAGTAGTAGTAGTAGTAGTAGTAGTAGTAGTTGCAGTAGTAGTAGTAGTAGTAGTAGTAGTAGTAGTAGTAGTAGTAGTAGTAGTAGTAGTAGTAGTAGTAGTAAAAGTAGTAGTAGTAGTAGTAGTTGCAGTAGTAGTAGTAGTAGTAGTAGTAGTAGTAGTAGTAGTAGCAGCAGCAGCTGTAGTAGTAGTAGTAGCAGCAGCAGCAGTAGTAGTAGTAGTAGTAGTAGTAGTAGTAGTAGTAGTAGTAGTAGTAGTAGTAGTAGTAGTAGTAGTAGTAGTAGTAGTAGTAGTAGTAGTAGTAGTTGTTGTTGTTGTTGTTGCATCAAAAACAGCGTTAGTAGTAATAATAGCAGTGGTCGTAGTAGTAGTAGTAGTAGTAGTAGTAGTAGTAGTAGTAGTAGTAGTAGTAGTAGTAGTAGTAGTAGTGTATGTTGTTGTTGTTGTAAACAGAGTAGTGGTAAAAGTTGTAGTAGTAGATTTTGTTCTTGTTGTTGTCTTTGATTCACTTGTGGATACTTGGCTGTGATATAGCTTTTACAAACGGTTTTTTCTCAACAGCAGTCGTATCCCTCAAGTCATACTTCAAAATTGCCAACAGCAGTCATGCCTCTAAAGTTAACTCCCAAATATTTCCAGTAACAGTCCTAATTCTAAAGTTACTCCTATATATTGCCAGCAACAACCCTGTTTATAATGCTGCTCCAAAATATTGCCAGCGACAGCCCTGTTTATAATGGTGCTCCCACAACCCTGTTTAAAATGCTGATCCAAAATGTTGCCAGCAACAACCTGTTTATAATGGTGCTCCCAAATATTGCCACAATCCTGTTTATAATGGTGCTCCCAAATATTGCCAGCGACAACCCTATTTATACTGCTGCTCCCAAATATTGCCATAACCCTGTTTATAATACTGCTCCCAAATATTGCCACAACCCTGTTTATAATACTGCTCCCAAATATTGCCACAACCCTGTTTATAATACCAAATATTGCCAACAGCAGACATTTCAGTTTCTTACCTGATAATGTCCCTTACCTTTCCACAAATATTTGCAAATGTTATAACATACTACATTTTTCTTTCTCATAATGTGACCGACAACAGTCAATTGTATCTTTCTGATGTTTGTAAAAAGTATTTCCTTTCAAATAAATATTCATTACTCATTTTGACTGTTGAATGTATTTTAGCATTCTTCTGTAAACACATTTCTATGTCTTCAATTGGTTGTTTTCTTCTTGTTGCTAATTAATTATTCATGATTCACAGCCATATGTCACAGTTGAGTCTCCTCGTATGTAACATACACAAATTCTTGTTCTAGTTCTTACTTCCAATAGCAGGGACGTATTGCACTAGACATTCGTCAATTTGTAAAACAGTTTTTTCTTGCCTTATTCAGTTTATTTCCTTGGCGCATCTGCCATTATGGAACTGCGTTAGCGACTGTACTACCTGACTGTACTAGTTGACTGTACTAG
Source organism: Cepaea nemoralis (assembly GCA_014155875.1). Classification (NCBI taxonomy): domain Eukaryota; kingdom Metazoa; phylum Mollusca; class Gastropoda; order Stylommatophora; family Helicidae; genus Cepaea; species Cepaea nemoralis. Next base: position 280,146 of record JACEFZ010028506.1, on the reverse strand, counting down.
TTGACAGTACTACTTGCCTTTATTACGTGACTTTACCACATGACTTTACTGCTTGACTTTAGTTCTTGATGTTATTATTATGAATTCTGTCAAATGAAGAACGTGTTGTGCAATACGTCCCTGGCCTTTCATCATCATCATCTTCCACTTCTGCCGTCAAGCGTCGTGGGGAGGAATAATTTGCGTTCCAGCGCCCGGTGGTGTCATTCCGTGTGGTTGTACAATGTCTCTGATGTCGTCAATCCATTTTCTTCTTGGACGTCCTCGTGGTCTCGTCGCAGATGATCTTTGATGTAAGGCCAGTGATGGTAGTTGCTGATGTTGCATTCTAACAACATGGCCAAACCACTTGATCTTCTGTCTTTCAATAAATGTGGCACAAGGTGTTGATCCCACAGTCTGTCTGATAGTAACATTTCTTACTCGGTCTCGGATTGTTAAGTTGGCAGCTCTCCTCAGGCATCTCATTTCGCAGGTGTTGATTTTGCGAAGGTGTAGTTTGGATAAAGTCCAGGTTTGAGATTGGTAGCATAGGGTTGGTGTGAATATGCTGTTTATTATCTGTCGTTTTGCGGACATGGGTATGTTTGGATGTTTCAGTAAGGGTGACAGTTGATATGTAAGTGCACTACCAGTTTTAACATACGACTGCGAATCCTGGACAATTAGTAAACAGGCAGGGGGAAAAAAAAACATAGAAGCCTTTGAGATGTGGTTTTATAGAAGATTGCTGAAAATTAATTGGACAGCCAAAATGAGCAATCAAGACGTTAAGGAAGCTGAGTCGCCAAGACAACTTACCACAAACATCAGAAAGAGGCAGTCATCGTTTTTTGGCCACGTTATGAGAAGACAAAAACTGGAACATGTTGTAACAACCGGCCTACTCTTGGCTATTTGCAATCGTCGTAGAATGTTTTAATGTGCACAACTTGCAGGGATCTCCTAGTTTTCGCCGTTACCCGAGAAGGTTAGGTGGTCGATATCATTACCCAAGAGATCTATGGGAATTGCTGTATCAGGTGCCAGTGTTTCTTGGAAAAATCCCCAGAAATGCTGAAATCGAAACCGATACCTTCTGATCCTCGGACGAAATGTAACCTCTCAGCCACCCGCACACCAGCGTTGTATATAACCCTGTACCTGTTGCAGGAAGAAACTTAAATGAATGACTACATGCCGCCTTGAATCTGAGGTCCAATGAGGCATTGGCAGGAAGGATCGTGGTAGAGGACGGAGTAGATGCGCTTAACCAACCTGCCACTGGTACCATAAATATCCATACTTTTCAACACGTTCTACAAGAGACTGAGTACTCATGAGCATGCCCTGAGTGCTGTGAAGTAGGGTGGTGCATGACTTCTGATGTTTGTAGACTAGTTGTTCCTTGTGTGCACTGGTCCTGTACACATTTGCACCAACCTCTTAGACTGTTCATCGGTCCGCGTACCAGGTGTGGATGACAAATCCACGCATTCTTTGATTAGTTGATACTTCAGCCTTGTCCGCGCTCACTGTCCTAGCCACCATATTCAGTTGACATTCCAGCCTTAAGAACCCTTATCTCTAGACTGTAAAGGGGGCTGGTATCCTGTACGCTCGACCACCTGCTACCCGGGAACATAACAAATGAGAAAACATCAGGTTGTCATGGCCCGGTAACTACAAATAATGCAGTCTTGATTGAAGAATGTCGCTAACAATGGAAGCGAAGTCTTGGACAAATTGTCTGTGATGTGAAGTGTTTACGGCATATACAAGCCACCATTTGACACATTCTAAAGTCTGTGTTAACCACGTGTTCACTTTATAACAATAGATTGTCTGTCTGGGTTGTTTTCCCTGTAACCATAGTGACAACACGCTTTGCATATACTGTAAAACCTCTGTTATTGAAGAAACACAGATAAATAAAAATGAAACTGTCGGGAAAACGAACGAACAAACTTTATTTTCTTAGGGTTACAAATCCGGCACGCAGGCCCTTCCAACCACTAATCTTTCGTACATCAAGTATCTATTCTGCATGTTACATTCAGTGTTCACATGGAAGAACATTGTCAAATGAATGTTGTGAAAATAAACAATTCATATTACAACATTGGGAGACAGACGGGCAGGCAGACAGACACACACACACACACACACACACACACACACACACACACACACACACACACACACACACACACACACACACACACACACACACACACACACATACATTCACACATGCATAAACACATATATAAATATACATATTCATACATACGAGACATACATACATAATTTACAAAAAATTTCAGTTATGCACCCACTCAATAACACACAAATACACACACCCTAGCATACACATATACCCACTCACAATCACAAACACAGTAACAAACATGTAAAGACAGCATAAACTGTGCATACATAACACATTATAGTCCATGCCGTGTGGAGTGGGTATTCAGGTCTGTTCACATCCTTCTATCTCGTATGCTGTCAAACATTCCTGATATTCATGTTTCTCCATGCCGTGATGTCGACAAACCGTCCTCATTTTCTTCCCCCCCCCCCCCCCATACACACACACACCCTTCGTCTCCTCACCTCCAACATCCTCGTCTGTAGCCCATGTTGTTCCCTGACTTCTAGAACACCTCCTGACGTTCCCTCAAGCTGAATAAAGTGTGAAAAAACATCATGTCCCAGGCATCTGAATAGAACGTAGTTTTCCATAGCTTTCCTTCTTGCAGTAACCATACTGGTCGCTGACCGCAGTCATCAACTGTATAAAGAGATCGTCTGTTTACCGCCAGCAAACTTGAGATCACAATCAACAACTATCTGTGGCTGCTCCCCAGCTTCAACCACCACCTGCTCGTGGTTTCACGTGACCCTGATCCGGAAGCTCGACATGTCCTACCCTTGCCTGAAGTGTCCCGTAGGTTAGCGGAGGGTAGGGGGCGCCTTACTTCTCCTTTAATAGGGTAATACTCTTACCTAGCCACTCTGACAGAACACATTAGAGCTCTATTTGTGTTCGCTTCCTGTGAACGTGTAGTCACATTAGAGCTCTATTTGTGTTCGCTTCCTGTGAACGTGTAGTCACATTAGAGCTCTATTTGTGGTCGCTTCCTGTGAACGTGTAGTCACATTAGAGCTCTGTTTGTGTTCGCTTCCTGTGAACGTGTAGTCACATTAGAGCTCTATTTGTGTTCGCTTCCTGTGAACTCAAGTGTAGTCCATCAATGTGCTACTACATTTAGTGCACTGGACTGACGTTTGTTTGTGGATTAGCTTTCCCTATTACCAGTGTGATACCGCCCTTCTCTCGCCAAGTTGTGGTATCGTAAAGATTCGCCGTCAAACGTCCGCTTTGTGCAAACCGAGTTAGATTCAAGGTGTGAGTAGAATAGATGTTTACTTAATAAGAAAAGGGTTATATTTCCCTATTGAGATTGCGGTAGTGTATAGGACGTCTAGACTTTTCTGACAAGTACGAAAAAAAATAGAGGAATCCGTGTGTGTGCGTTAAAAATCTCTCGACCGTTAGAAATCGAAAATAGTCGCTTAAAAAAAGTCGCTAGGATCGACTTCATTACACCGGGTTTTTATCCCATATGGTTCAGTCTCTTTCCGCAGAACGGAAAGCGTCGCACAAAGCACGAACTCCGTTCTCCAGCGACGACCCCGGAAGTCTCTGAAAAAAATTCACTCATGAACCGAAAAACGCGGCCCGGAATCGAACCCACAACCTTTGAAGCCCGAGTCAAACGGCTTGACAACTTCGCCACGGAGACTCTCAGTGTAGAAATTCGAAAATCGAAAATAGTATGCTGACTACGCCTATCTTCCTATTGGGTAGTGGATGTGATGTCAGCCTTTTCGGACAAGTGCTAAACACTAGAATGCCCCGCATGTACGTGCTTTAAAAATCCCTTGATCGTTGGAAATGGAAAAGATATTCAGAATAGGCGGCTGCCAAGATTAACTTTCAATATTAAAAGACCAACTCACAAAAGAAATAAATTGTGTGGGGTTCTGGTAGACATGCATGTGGATTCTGGCCGGTGGTTTGGGCCCTCCGACTCTCACAATACAACGAAGGTTTCTCTAGTTCTGCGTTGCTCACTGGAAGATTAAGATCGAGCGCTCTGATCAATGACACCATGCTAACTTCTCTGCCACTTGTGATTGCCTTGTTTTAAAGCTGACCGACACTATTTCCCATTTCTGTTGATTTACACAGATCTATTTTTACAGATTGACTACAGTCCAACCCATTTCATTTTTTTTTTTTTTCTATTACCCATTTTCGCCTGGATCGACCCCCGAACTGACTAACAAGAAAAAAACATTCGACCAAGACAGTACAGGGGAAGTACCATGCCAGTACTGGGTAAGTACTAATATGTAATCGCCTAGTGAGGTGTCGGTAGCCTTAATCTAACGAATCAATGCACTTGGTGGATGTTTTTTAAATTATTTCCTCGGAATCAGTGTTATATTTGATTTGAGAAGCACATTCACGGCCACTGGAAACCCAAATCTTATATTTAGAAGTAATTTCAGGGTCATTGTTGGTAACATAGCAGGATATCTGTGGGTGGAGGAGTGGCTGTGGGAGTACGGTGTCCGCATTAGGTTAAGAAGGTACAGAGTTTGATCCCTGCATAGGGCTGCCGAACTTTCTAAGATCCATTGGTATCCAATGATATCACGCATCCCCTGATCTATCGTCTAATGAGACCGGATACGTAGCCCTCTTGGATAACGTCGAAAAACAGGAGGTCCCTATGCAAGTTGTTAGCGTTGAAAAATTCAACGGAAGATGGAAATTGAAAGAGCAGATCTTAAGGCCAATACACTGGCAAGATTGTTGGGGAGGGTAAAATCCTACCCACAGGTAGTTAGAGCCCATTACCTTAAATGGAATCTGTATTGAGGACGTAAACCTTACACAAATACACGCAGAAGTCGGCCACTAGGCGTGACGCATTCCCCATGGAAGGGAAACCAAGAAGAGGAGAGCAGTGTACCCAATTATCCTGGCAAAATGTTGCTGGCGACTGAGAGTGTAGCCTGTGAAACAACTAAACTGGTTTAAGATGCAAAAGGGGGGGGGGGGGGGGGGGGGGGGGAGCCGTGCTGGATTATCTCCCCATATTTTCAATACGTACGTAGGAAAAAACAAACAAACAAACAAAAAACTGCGAAACGTCAAAAATAATGAGACCAGTGACAATTTTTATCTATTCACAATAGGTGGAAAGCTAACCCCAGAACTCAGATATGCGGATAACACGATCCTCCTCTCAATTAATGTTTAGGGATTAGAAGAGTTAATGCTGAATGTAGAAAGACAAAAATAATGTCATCAGACAAAACTAAATGTCAACAAAACAATGCAGTCGTCAATGAAGACATTGAGAATGTCACAAACTGTTAATATCTTGGCTCAAAAAATCTAACGTCACTGGAGACTATTAAAAAGAAGTCAGTTGGAGATTTGACATGTCAAAACAGTATTAACTGATCAAGTGACATAGGATGATTAACCGTCTTAAGCGACTGCCCGTCTCTGCCATGGGTTTATATATATATCGCCGAAGTGTTGTCATTGCGTCATAATACAACATGTCTGCTTCTATATTAACAACATTTAAATCATAACGATGACACATTTCTTCCCATTTTCCGTCATCCATCTTTGTTTGGTCCCACCCTTTTTTTTATTTCGCACTGAATCTGTTAAGAATCTATGACACAAGACCAGCCAACAAACAGAACTTAAATGTGTTCAAACCTGCATCTTTCACTTGGCAACAATCGGATCTGTGGCATGGATCATTTCGTAATCAATAAAGAAGAAAATCGCAGCTTTTAAAATGAAATGTTACATAAAAGTTCTTAGAATAATGTAGACCAAGAAAACGTAAAATGGTGACATTCGAAAGGGTTTTTCCATATGACTCGGTCTCTTTCCGCAGAGCATCCTGCCGAAAACGTTGCCCAAAGCACGGACTCCGTAGCTCCCACGACGACCCCCAGGAGTTTCTGAAAAAAAATAATCAGATTCGAACATTGAGGAGAACTGGCCCATAAACATTGCTTCAAATTGAGTGAAATTTTTCATAGACTCCTGTGGGTCGTCGCTAGAGCTACGGAGTTCATGCTTGGTGCGACGCTTTCCGTGCTGCGGAAAGAGACAGAGCCATATGGGGTAAAACCTGGTGTAATGAAGTCGACCCTGTCGACTTTTAATCGACTTTTTTTAAGAGCTAGGGCAGAATATCTTAAATGTAATAATGATCACAGAACTAGGACAGAATGTCTTAAGTATAATAATGACCATAGAGCTATGACAAAACATCGTAATGTTAATTTTAACAGATTCCGTACCAAACAAAAATTAGGTTTGGACCAAACGAAAATGGATGGGGGAAAATTGGTTGTAGAGATGTGTCAAGTTACGACTTACAAGCTGTTAAAATGGTAGCAGACCTATAGTAATTATAATTCACTGGCAACATTTTGGCTATGTATAAGTCCATGGCAGAGAAGGGAAGTAGCTTAAGATGATTAATCATACCATAGCACTTAATCAATCAAACAGATCAAAGACAAAACATCATATGCTAATAAACAACTGAGCTAGGACAAAACATCGCATGCTAATAAACAAAAACCTGTATAGACCTATGGCACAGCATAGTCATGTTTATAATACACACTGAGCTACCACAAAACATCGTAATGATAATAAACAAAAGCCTATACAGACCTATGATACAACGTTTATAAAACACACAGAGCTACGACAAAATCGTCGTAATGATAATAAACAAAAACCTATATAGACCTATGACACAACATTGTAATGTTTATAAAAACACACCTGAGCTAGGACAACTGGCAAGATCAAAAGGAAGAGACCAAGGGGAAGACCGAGAAATAAATACCTGGATGACTTAACCACGTGGCATGGTCGAGACAAGACCACTGAGCTGATCCACAATTCTGGTGATCGAGTGAAATGGCGAGTCATGACCGCCCACGCTTACCGGCATGGCACATGATGGATGGATGGATGGATGGATGTATGGATGGATGGATGGATGGATGGATGGATGGATGGAGCTAGGACAAAACATCGTATGCTAATAATAAAAATCTATGTAGACCTATGATACAACATAGTAATGTTTATAAAAACACACCTGAGCTAGAACAACAGATCGTAATGATAATAACAATACATGAAGCTAGGACAGAACATCTTGATGTGAAACACAGATAAACAGACACTTGACAAAACACCGTATTGTGACAAATTATAGCAACACAAGATAATGGTTGTTCGAATTATAGCAAAACTATACTCCGGTATTAATTTCCTGAAGAATCTGAAACTACAAAAAGTTTTGAATAAAATGTAGCTTTAATTAAATAAATTATTTCTAAGACATAAAACAGAAACACGACAACCTTAACAAGTGTCAGAATTTATGGTTACCAAAGAGGTCAAGAAAAACGAAATTAGTTCAGTGTAAGAGCACAGAGCTCGTGTATTGAATGTAGATGTCAGAGAAGCAGCATTCAACCCACACCCAGCAATTTGAACAGATAATTACAGAGCATTTCATAACGGGTCAGACGGCATAATGGACTGTTCCTCTCAGGTGAGGGTTTTAATAGCCCATCAAGGCGTGGCCTTTGTGATGAATGTTCTGAAAACAAATTGCTGCATTATGTAGAAGGTTGCGGTTGTTAATGGGAACAAAACAAGGATAAACTAAACTAGAAGAACATAGGGCACGTATGCACCCATGAAATACGTGAGCCCAGTAGGAAGTTCTGTGTACCGCAGGGGGCACCCAGTCTTTATTTATCCATTCCTCCTGGGCACTGGATCGTAAGTCTCAACTCGTCTCACTCCATCATCTCATCATGCTCCTCTTGTACCTTGAGGTGTCGAGGTAAAGCATAAACAGGAAGTTAGTGTCCGTTTATGGGCTTCGTGTATCGAGATTCCCATGGACTCACTTATTCCCTCTGCCCATCTTTTACATGGTCGACCTCTTCTTCAGGTTCCATTACGTCTGTACATCATTGCTTGTTGTGGTATTCTATAAGTTGGTAGCCTAGTTATATGGCCGAACCATTTAAATATCTGTTGTCTTATAAGATCTAGCGTTGCTATAATCCCCACTTTAGTCATGGTTTCATCATTTATGATTTTCTCTTTTCTTGCATTGCGTATTCGCCTCAATAATCTCATTTCGTAGGTAAGGGACCCTTTTCAAGACTTAAGACTTATCGGACATACAGTGCGAGATCCCTATTTGTATAGACAAATCGGTACTCGGTGGGTCATGTTGTCAGTATCACACGGGTGGCCTTCACTTTCGAAGACATTCTTGGTACCCAGTTTAGGCAGCATTGGTACCCAGTTTAGGCAGCAACAGATCGTAGTCTGTTGAAAAGATGTGGTTTAAAACTTTATGTCAGAATCGGCATCAGTGCACTCGAGACATTCCCATCAATGTTCAGCGCCTTTTTCAAAAGCCACCTAAGAGCTCCAATGCTGACAGTTCCATCAGCAGTGTGATTACAAGTCCTCCCACCTTTTTCTCAACGCGTTGAGTATCGCCCAGACCATCTATCTACACACTCAGTTCTTTACAGCCCAGAATGACTCGCATATCCCCATTATGTTTGGATTCCAGCTTCACCAGCTGACAACGAAGTATTATGAGCAATGAAGATCAGTCTTAATTGCTAAAATAATCAGAGACTAGCAAAGTGTTTACATAATTCTTTACTGCCCCTGCCATCATCTTCAGTGCACTTAGGTCCTTCTTGAACCATTGCGAATAATAGCTTTAAGTTCATATAGCTACAATCAAATTCGCGGACAGACCTTCGTACCCATAAACGTGTGCATCAACAAGTCATACTGAGCTATATTGTAAGCCTCCTCTATATCCAGTGCATACCATCACCACAACTCATTGCGTATTCTGAAATCCTTCATGCACATCATTCTCAAGGGTCGCCGCATGTGCCCAGGTCTCATTTCTTGGTTGACAAGTCCCTAGTCCTGTTGAGAAAAGTCTAAATGTCTCTATGTGCTCTTGCAATGTGCTCGCAACCATCTGGTCCAACATAATGCGAACATAGTTTGTAAAGGAATGCTCCTACAATCATTTAATCTAGCAAGGTCTTTGCTTTGTTTTGTTTTGTTTTTCTTGGGAAGTAGCATACGATCTCTTGATAAAACATCTGATGGCTGCAGAAATGTGGTTTCTGAGGAGAATGCAAAGAATACCATGGACAGACAGATAAACCAATGACCAACTGCTACAGGAAACAAATGAAAATCGTAAATTAATTAGAGACATTAAACGTAGACATTCAAATTTTTTTGGGCATGTTATGAGAAGAAATGAATTGGAGAACTTGTTGACAACTGGCAAGATCAAAGGGAACAGACCAAGGGGAAGACAGAGAAGTAAATACCTGGATGGCGTGACCACCTGGCATGTTCGAGACAGGAACACTGAGCTGATCCATGACTCTGGTGATCGAGTGAAATGGTGAGTCATGACTGCCCACGCTTTCCGGCATGGCACATGATTGATTGAGCTTAAGATAACTATGTAGCCGCTCTGCATGCACGGGTTCCGTTTCAAAGCTGGAGTTGAAACAATTCACCATTTCCTCCAGATCTGTATCGCTTAGATTCTTCATGTGAGCAGACTGTTTATAATCCGTTTACGGTTTGCATCTGTTTCTTGATGGACTTCCTCGTTCGTTTTCCGTCTTTTTCACTCTTTGCAATTTCTTGAGAAACAACGTATTCGCTGACATTAAAAGTGTTTGGGCGTGTCTGTTTATTAATATGTTTTCAGAAGCATACAATAGTTTATAATTTTCATTGTGGTTGAAGATGAAGAACAGAAAACAGATTTGACACTAGCAATCTACATTCGAGGACAAACTCTATTTAGAAGTCCAAACTCTGAATTTTTAATCTGTATACTACTTTCAGGTGTGCGCCTGAAGTTGTACCAAGAAGAAGCAGGCATGGAAGAAACTAACATATGCACAAAGAAGATGACATAAGGTGAGTATCGATGGCTGACTGAGAAATGCGTTATCTAGATTCTCACTTGAGGGTCCATTTGTTGGATGTCATAAAGGGAGCTAAAAGACATAACAGGTGTTAACAATTCCTTCAGAGAACTTATCGACAGATCACTGAGAATGATCCGAAAAAGTGGAGGCTGGTTTCATGGGCTAATATTGGGTTGAATCCCCGCAGAGGCCCACAATCATAAAGCTACCCGTATCTTCTTACCAGTACAGGGGGCGTTATAGGCAAAGAAAGATCGGATACGCTGGCTGGTCCACACACTATCAGAAGGGCAGCCAGTCTGACGAGGTGACATTATGACATCAATTAGGGGTTTAGGCAAATATGAGGACTTTCAACTGAATGAATCAAAATCAAAACACAATTCAGACTGAAGTGTAGCCAGATGAGTAGCTGGAGGAGCGGCTGGCCGAGTGGATAGAACGCCGGACTCTCATTCGGGAGACCCGGGTTCGATCCCCGGTAAGGTGCGGGATTTTTTTCTTTCGGGGGCAAAAAGAAAATCCTAACCTGCACAGTTCGCGGCGACTGCACTAGCCAGGCGGCCTTTATTCCTCAGGCTCAAAGACCCCTCTGCCATACACCGCAAGGTACTATATTGGCAGTAAATGACAGTTTTAAATGACAGTGTAGCCAGATATGAGCAGCACGAGAAGATGCTTGTCAATCAAGATCAAACTGGCACAATTAGCCGTTGTATGCTGATAGATTTGTTACAGGGCAGTCGGGACTATGGGCATCTCCATGGCAGTGGCCGAGGGGTCATCTAGATCCATGACAAGTGAACCTTGTGAGTTCCTGAAGAAGTGATGTCATTGAACATGAGACAACATAGTAAACATGGTAATGTCGTTTTAGTAGCTGTGTCTCCTGGCAATCGATATTTGCAGACCCAGTTAGCCATGGCCGCGGGGTACATTGGTAATAGTCCCAAATGAAATAAGTCAAGATTGTGTTTTAACACTCAAACTAGCGATCATATGGTTATGTTATAGACACACCACAAGAATCCACACACTCTTCTGCACGTTAAAGTGGTGGTTCCATAACTGTTGCCTCGGAGCATCCATTTCTAGTCAGATTTAATAGTCTTGGCATGCCTGTGATCTTCACGGGACAAATAAATGACAAATCGGCACATCAGATTGACACATATTGCCTGATTTAGGTTTGTTTTGTCTTATGGTGTGTGTGGGAGAGGGGCGCTTGCGCGCGAGTGAGTGAGCGAGTGTGTGTGTGGGGGGGGGGGGGGGATGTGCGCGCATGTGATAGTGTATCACCGATGAAGACTGTATAAATTGTATTGCAATTCTGTATATATTTCTTCTGTCTGCCACTATCATTTACTACTAATATAGTACCTTGCGGTTCATGGCAGGGGGGTCTTGAGCCTGGGGAATTTAGGCCGCCTAGCTAATGCAGTCGCCTCGAATTGTGCAGGTTAGAGTTTTCTGTTTGCCCCGGACAGGAGAAAACTCCACATCTCCCATGCCTTGTAGCGCTGGCGACCATGTCTGTCCACAGCCTTTTGTCTCATGTACTGCCGGCTTTGTGACAAAGGGGTTATAGACGCAATTCGTAATCCCGCATACCGCGTTCGAAACAGCTGCGGGATATTTGGCAGCAGACCACCTTGGTTTTTTTTTTAATCCAATGGTATGAGTGCCGGTCGTTCAGAAAGCAATGGCAAACTACTGAACATAAACTTGCCCAGGAATCATAGACAGCGAAAAAATGTTGGAGTTGACTCCTACATCCTGTAAAGGATATGCAACTAATTTTTTTAACTGCCAGTCATTTCTGATACCGATATTCCTCCGTGCCACGATGTTAAACTATCCGTATTCACAATATACGTATATATTTACATTATGTTATTTCGTTGTAACTGTGTGGATACATTTTCTATGCATATAATCCTTATGATGTGCCATAATAATATTTACTTATTTCTTTCGACGTTATTATTGGTAAGATTTTCTTTTTCCTTCTTTGTTGTTATTCCACGACCTGTTTAGAATATCTGTTTTCTGCTCCATTTTCAGACAGAAAAAAAAAGTGAAATTTGTTCTTCGTGTGTGAAGAAATGACACTAATAATATGTATTTCTACTTCGGGAAATTTTTCCATCCAATTAGTAAATTTACCTGAGGAAAAGTCCCAAATTTACCCACAATTTCGTCGTGTGACGGACTAGAAGTTACTCCTGCTGACAGGTTTCCGTCGCATGGTCTCCTCCAGTTTGCCTCCCTTGCACAGAGAAACACTAACTGGCACGAATGATACTCCAGTGTGCGTGTGTGTGCGTATATGTTTGCATATGTGTGTCCGTGTGTGTGGGCGTGTGTATATGTGTGTGTTGACTTTTTTTATGATGCATATCCCTTGCAGGACTTTGGAGTCAACACCAGCATTTTTTCAGCTGCTGTTGATGTACTAGGCAAGATTACGCTCAGTAGTTTGCCATTGATTTCTGAGCGACCAGCTCACATACCCCCGTAAGTTACCAGCGAGGTGCGAACCACTGCCGATACTCGAGCAGCTGCGTTCCTGACGAGAATATACGGGATTACGGAGACAGTCGTTAATTCTACGCCAGGGAGACCGGCGTGTTGACTGCTTGGTTAATTATAAGTGGTTGTTCTAAGACGTGTTTTTATTCCAAAAGTTGGTTAAATCAGTCTGTCTACTTAATATTAACATTTGTGTGCTGTGGCTAATTGTTTAATGAAATTACGACCAATGTAATATTCTTTTATACAAATTATTGTTAAACTTTAACTCTTTGGGCCAAGATGTTGTTTTACACAATTTATTACATCAGATGGAAGACGCACAGCAGAGATTAAGAGTAGAATAGGGCAAGCAAAAGCTGTATTTAAGGAAATGAAAATTGTCTTATGCAATAAGTCACTAACACTGAATATCAGAAAGAGAGTGCTGAAATGCTATGTAGAACCTCTTTTGCTGTATGGCAGTGAATCTTGGAATGTAAATTAACAAATTAGGAAGAATTCCGAAGCAACATAGATATGGTTCCTGAGAGGAATGTTGCGAATTCCTTGGACTGCCAGAGTAACTAACAAAGATTGCCGGAAAGAGGCTAATGAAACTAGAACATTATATGCAACAAAAAGAAAGAGACAAACAGCTTTCTTTGGTCATGTGATGAGAAGAGAGGCATTGGAGAACATCGTGACAACTGGAAAGATCAAGGGGAAGAGAAGCCGAGGTAAGCCAAGAGAAATGTTGCTGGTTGAACTGACACGGTGGCTTGGAGGATTATCATCAGCAGAGTTGATCCATAAACACAAGTACCCAGATCTGTGGAGAGACATGAACGCCTACGCCAGCCAGCAGGGCACTTGCTGATGATGAATACGATGTAAACGTAGTTCTATGGTAGATACAGCTGATGAGGTTTGAAATTAGGTAGTTAGTTAGTCGCGGTTCCAACTTCACAGCAACGGGTCGTCCCCATTAAGCTCCGTTCCTGTGCCAGTGAATATCACACAAAACGCTCCCTACTGCCCAATGTGAAAAGTGGAAAAGACAGGAGTCTCGCCAAACAACAGCCCGCACAGGTACACTGTGCATAATGCTGCCGCCAGAATGTCAACACAACACAATAGTCCCCCACGAAATACACAGTTCATCTCTGGTGGAATCAGAAGTCATTTTCCTATCTGGATGTTTCCTAGATGTTCACCCACAGTCTAGAGACCTCTAGATGTTGTCTGTTCCGTTTTCAGATGTTTAACAATGCCGTCGCCAGAATGTCTTAACAGTGACCATACTGGTCGCTGACCGTAGCCACTGCCTTCAAAACGAGATCCTCTGCCTACCGTCGTGAGATCATAACCAACAACTGTTTGCTGCTTTTCAACTCCATCCACCACATGCATCTGTGGCTTCACGTGACCTTTATTGGGGGACTAAACGGGTACTCCACCTTGCCCAAGAGTGTCCCGCAGGCTATCAAATTCTAGGCCACAACACTCATCTGCACGCAACAGTTACACTTCAGACATTGTATATCCCATATTTTTAAGCATTCTCGGTGTTTTTCGTGTTAATACAATTGAGATTCTGCATTTACATATTTTAGCACAATCGGTGTTTTTGTCATTATTTCCTGGAATGCTCCCAGTGACCTGTGTGTGCCATTTTTGTCTGTACTTGGCGCTGTTTCTAGGCACGGTTAAACTGACATTTCTTGTAGTTTTCAGTCTCTGAGTTGGCACTTTCGTTTGTTCTCTGTTTATGTTATGTCTGTCGTTGTTTATTGTGTGAAGTTCTCTGTTGCTTCGTCCGATACCTTTAGTCGACCGACTCCATCCAGGGTTACTACGATAGTGACATAATTCACCGAGTGCCGATTGTGCCACACAAATGTATAGTTAACACCATACACCCAAACCGCCTCAGTGCATGAACAAAAGTCTGTTGCTTGTGTGTGAATAGTGTATTCTTCGCTGGCTGTTAAACGAGAGGACGGACGGAGCGCGAATGGGAATGTCCTGAGTGCAGTGATGTCGGCTCGTAGCTCAACTCAACTAACTCAGTGTATTCTGATAACGTTTCCTGATTTCATAACGACTGGCGTATAGTGAATTAAATTTAAAAAATAACAAACAAACAAACAAAAAGAAACACGAAGATTTATGATAAGGAAAATGATTCGGTCTATGTCTATTTATATTTGTCGGCAGATTTCAAGTCAAGAATACAACTGTCTCTTCTGCAGCATAAAGATAATCTTGATACCACTACTGGCATGGATTCCAGAATGACTGCATGAGAAGTCGACCATGGATAGCTAATGGAAAGATATGGAAGCTGAGCTGAAGCCACTGGCACTAGACTGAGCATAGCTGTGGGGGTTTACCACTGTCCTATAGTAACCACAAACTGTGACACTCGCTGGGTGCTTGCTCATCATAAGATCATGAGGAGGACGCAAATGAACATTATTGTAGAACTTCTGTTCTGTCCTCACCACATCCTTCTAGATCGCCCAAGTTAAAGATGTGTGTACAGCAGCAAGTCCCTGATGAATGCAGTATCCTTTGAGCACCAGTTTGTGAATGTGAAACCTTTCTATCTTTTGTTGTATGCAGTTCTGGTTGCTGTTCTGCGGTATTGGCTTTGAAAGCTGGGAGAACACTGCTGCCGACTGCTCCACCTGGCGTAGTAAGCTCACTGAAGGCATGGTGGTTTTTGAGCAATTACAAATCGGGGAAATTATACCCAAAGGCCTTGAATGCGGTAATGAAAAGTAGAGTTATTCCCCTTCATCGACAGTTACCGTTCCTTAGTAGTCACTATACCGTGTTTCCAGCTTCGGAATGACCTCAAGAGCCACCTCCTCACTGCAACATGTGTTTCTGACCTCATAATAACCTCATCATGCACATCCCGACCTACTCTGGAACTGGTGGATGACAACAAGATTCTCTTCCGCACAGACAGACCATCAATGACTAAACCAGTTTGATTCCCTGTTACTGTTCTTGGCACTGGCGGAATAGTCACGAGAAGTGGACAGTGACTGCTCCCTGGTGCCACCAACAGCGACAGTGATAGTCCGCACCATGCTACAGCTGGTCGAGCCAACGTCTGCAACTTCTTCCTATTATACAGGCTGTATTCAGTTATTTTTTATTTGTTCACACGCTTTGAACTCAAGTGTAGTCCGTAGACGTTACTATTTCTAATGCACTGGACTGATTTGTGCATGTGGATTAGCTTTCCCTCTAACCAGTATCCCTCCCCATCAGGTGAACCCACTCTGACTTCTGAGATACTTGTAGTTTACATCCCCAGGTCAAGGACGAGAACTCAAGTTAAGTCTAACTGATCAGTGTAGGTGTTGAACCTGCTACCTCAGCATCAGCACACTGGAAGTTTAAAAGCGAGCACTCTGAAACAAGCTACAAAAGCTGCCGGATCAGCAAAGCAATGCTCTAACTGTCCGCCTGTCGGAGCTTCTATCCTAGACCAGTTGCCAACCAAGGCTTAGGGCCTGGTCTGCCCTGCCATGACATTTAGTATTTAGGCAGGATTTTTTCGCACCAGGATAAGCTTATACACTTCCAGTTGTGCTCCTCCATCTGAAGTCATTGTCACAAGGTTGGGTGTTGAGTTTGGTGAGCGCTGTCGAGCATTCAGCACTAACAGAAAGCAGAGAGCTGTCTACTGTCATACAGTAGCTCAGTCATATGTGACCAAGACCTGACAGTCATAATGCAGTACTGTCTATGGACCAAATATAGTGCATGAGGTTTTCTGCTGCACCATGTGGTATGGTTGTTCATGAACCTCTTGCCACTCACTGACTATCAACAACAATAATAACAAGATGAAGATATTTATGGAAATATGATTGAAAAGTGGATGTAGTTTACCACTCAGACACAATGACATTTAGAGGTATTGCAAAAACATTTGAAAAACTATACAACCATTTTGATTTTATTATTTTCATAATGACAAACTGGCATCTTGAAAGACATACATTTTTAAAAACAAAGTTATTCACATTCACGAAGCCAGCTTTTCGAATAAAGTACAGCAAAAACATGTCAGTTGTGTTGTGTTTACTATTGTTACAAAACAACAGAAATAAATATTCTAATTGGCAAATATGTGGCACTATGTACATTCAAGGGCCGATTTGGAATTTTAAAACTGAACTTGGGTTCCAGGTCGGCCCAGCCTGACATGTCTTAAGAAGAATAGATGGCTGGCATGAGAGTCACCTCGTCAGCCACTGAGTGCCGACTGGTCTGTACAAATATGGGCCTAGCACCATATACCTAATACAGCTCATGGCATGAGCAGGGTCCTGGACTTTGTTTACTACAGCATTCATTAGTTTCGCTAGCACAATCCTTGTGTCAATCATTATGAAGAGGCTTGAATGGACGTTACAATGTGAATTACAAGCAGGTTTTTGACAGGGAAAAAGACTCAGAACCTTCGATTAAAGAACCATCTTGGTGTGTTTGTGGGTAGAGTAGGTTAGATTCTGTTTATCATGTGCCATGCCGATGAGCGTGGGCGGTCATGTTTCACCATCTCGCACATTCACCAGTCATGGATCAGCTCTGTGTTCTTGTCTCAACCATACTATGCAGTTAAGCCATCCTGGTATTTACCTCTCTGCCTTCCCCTTGTTCTTTACCTCTCAATCTTGCCAGTTGTCACCAAGTTCTCTAATTTATTTCTTTGACGTGTCCAAAAAACTGTGATTGTCTACATTTAATTTCTCTATCAACTCAGGCAAGCCCTTTGTAGATTTCCTCATGATTGGTTGGATTTGGGATGTTACAACAAGAATTACAAGAACTATAGGCAAGTTTTTGACAGGGAAAATGACTCAGGACCTTCAATAAAAGAACCATTTGTGTGATTGTGTGTTAGGGTAGATTGGGTTAGATTCTGATGCCCCCCCCCCCCCCCCCCCCAATTTGATCAGACCTGGTATCATTCACTGTGTAGATGGTATGATTTTAACAATCAGAAACGTTAAAACTAACCTGACTCCCTGGTTGACCCAGTCTAAAATGGGGTCCATGAAATGTCTTGAGAAGTACAGCCGGCCAGCTTGATGTTAACCATATCACAAACTGAGGGCCGCATGGTCTATACAAGTATGGGTTCTATACCATTTACCCAAAGCCTCTTTTGGCATGTAGAAGGGTCCTATTATTTTTTACAATCTGAAAAGTAACAAAAACTGGAACAAACCGCAACAGGAAAGATTTATGCAAAAGAGATAAGAGGAAGACAACACAAAAAGATGACTGTTCATCTTATAGCATTCTGTCAAAGCTCATGAGAGATGATCTGTGATGCCAGTCATAGCCAAAGAGCTCAGAGTTGAAGCATTGTTATGGGGCTTTGGCAGTGTCCTAGAGTAGATGATGGACTTCATCCTGGGAACAGGACTTTAGACGTAGTATTACTAATGACCTTAAAGCCAAAGAAAAAGACGATTGTCTTTTCATGTCTTCTTCTTCTTCTATCTTTCATCTCCCAATGAAGTACAGGCCCTCAAACAACTCATGCAAGCCATTTGTACATTTGTTCATGACTGGATGGATTTTGCAGCTAAATATTCTAAGTTAGTTAGTTAGTCGATGTTCCAACTTCACAGCAACGGGTCGTCCCCATTATGCTCCGTTCCTGTGCCAGTGAATATCACACAAAATACTCCCCACTGGCCAATGTGAAAAGTGGAATAGGCAGGAGTCTCGGCAATCCAACAGCCCGCAAAGGTATGCTGTGCATAATGCCGCTGCCAGAATGCCAACACAAAATTAATCCACTATAACCATAGTTCATCGTCGATGGACTCGGCAGTCACCAGAAAGACCTCAATGACCCGGGTTTTCTCACATGGCTCGGTCTTTTACCGCAGGGCGACCCGCCGAAAGTGTCGCGTAAAGCACGAACTCCGTAGCTTCAGCTAAATATTCTAAGAAATGAAGTAGCCGGTCTCATACCAAACCTATTTAGTCACATTTATGACATGCATGATAGGTTACAATATTACTCGGGAAGCTGAGTGGTCTCGAGGTATGGTGTCCGCCTCGAGTGCTGTAGGTCCCGGCGAGGGCCAGGATTGTTTCACATGAACTTATAGTAACAAAATTTCCCCTGGTGTCTGGGTAGTGAGATCGGACACCCATGTGTATTGTTGCACATGTAACAATCCCTTGGCAGTTGGAAATCAGAGAAGAATAGCCTAACGGTGCTGCCCAGGCACAATTATGAGTTAAAAATCTACCCAAAGTATTTCAGGATCCTCGCTGGTGCTACGGAGTTCACACACTGAGTTGAGATTCTCCATACTCAGGCTTGAGTTAGGAGTAGAACGGAGCACTTATGGGTTACACCCGTGTACCATGATGATGATCCGTCGACTAAACTAAACTAATCTAAACTTATATTACTACCCTTTGCTTACCTTATGGATCCTAGCAACACACAGGTAAATTAGTTGTATGGTCTTTACAGGATGTTGCAGTCAACCCCAGCGCATTTTGGCTTTTTGTGATTTCTTGGCAAGTTTAAGTTCAGTCATTTGCCATAGCTTTCTGAACAACAGGCACTCATACCATGTTATGCAAACCAACATAAGGCAGTTTGCTGACAAATTGCCCGCAGGTGTGTTTCGAATGCGGTTTGAGGGATTATGAATTGCTTCGGTGACCACTTCACACAGTGCCAGCAGTAACACACTGACAATCTTTTAATGTGTAAGAATGTTTTATTTAAGGAAACTTAATTTTGAATATTAATTTTTGTATCATACCTAGTTTGCTTAAGACTTCTTAATGTATCAGTTTGTCCTTTCATAGTATGCATTAAAGTCATTAATTCTTTATTCCAAAAGCTCATTCAAGACTTGAACTATTCCTAGATGTCTGCATTGTTGCTTCATGCATTCTAGCATTTCTTTTCTTCTTTCGTTCCCTTGAAATTTGTCTATAACTGCAATGTTGTCTCTTGTTTGAATTTAACTGTCTTTCTTTAGTTCACTCAGTAGTCCACAGAGTTCAGGCATTTTTAAAGCATACTTTCATAACTGCTGACATCTGTGGCGAAGGGCTAACTAACACGATTCACCATCCTGCTCACCGCAATCAAAATCAGCTGCAAGAGATTTGGGAGGAGATCACTTTGTGTTAATTTAAATAATGGCGAGAACGTCGGTCATTCATAAAGCAATGGTAAACTAATGAACATAAACTTGCCTAGTAAATAAAAAAAACAGCCTAAAAATGCCAGGGTTGATTGTGACGTCCTGTAAAGGATGTGAAACTACCTTCATCATTATTTTGTGACAACCGGTCACATCTATTCTATACAGTTCAATATAAATTACCAAATAGCCTACCATTTACAACAATACATTAATAGCAAATTCATACAGAACTTTATAAAACAACCATTTTACTGCTTTTATAATAACTAGTTTATAAACACACTTAAACTGGCATACTAAATAACACATCATCTGACTTCATACAGTATTAATTTTCAAGATAGTAACATAAGCAATCATCAAAAAACAAAACAAACAGAAATAGTTTTACATTACAGCTTGTAATACCAGAAACAGTCTTTACAAACACAAAACAAGCATTTGCTGTATAATACTAGTGTTCATAAAGTGTGACAAACATAAAAATGTATTGGATAATACTAATGCCTTAATAAAACAATATTTACAAAACAAAACAATGGATTCTTATAGTACCCATAATACAAATGCATTAAAATGCTAAAACCATCTTTATAAAACAAAACTGAATACTGGATTTAAAACATAAAACAACATTTAAAACACAAAAGAATTTACTTTACAACAGTATAATAAAATGTATATGGACATTACAAAAAAGATACAATAACAATAAGATACAGAAAAAAATTTTGTGATGATTTCTTGTATAATGCGCCTGCCAAAAATACATGAAACAATTTATAAAACAAAACAATAATGTATGAAATACCACTTCTGTGTAACAAACATGAGACAATGAAGTATTCTTGAGTAAATGTTTACATAAATATAAGAACAGTGAAAAATTGATAATTATGTATAAATACAAGAACATCTGGCAATGTTATACTGCATACAAACGATGTATATTGGTAAAAACTGTCATATTTATGACAGCATAAATGTTAGGAGGGGAAAAGAGTTTAATGTAAAAAGCACTGGTTTCTCATAAAGAATGTTATATTTACAAGAATGAGAAGTATTCACATGAAAAGTCATGGCTCCATTTAATTACAAGAACGGTTGTAGATATGTGTGTGTGTTAAGTGAGCAAGTTAGGTATGGTCATGATAATTTAACTTTATGTTTAAAATAGTTTTCAAATAACAGTAATTATGTTTTCCTGTTTTATTCTTTTTAGTTTTATACGAAATGGCAGTAATTAAACTGTTGGTTTTGGAAATAATCGACATCAGATTTCAGTTGGTATAATCAATTTCTATCAAGAGTACCTTCCCCTGTTTACTGACCACGTGAAGAGATAGGAGACACGCCAAACAAAAATGTCAGATAAAGAATAGTTAGGAAACTGGAAAATGTCTTATTTTCTTTTCAATTGAATACAACCAAATAGTAATTAGTCCATTTTAATGCAGGTTCTCAAGAAAGCTAGAAATGATATTGTAGATAAATTATGTCATTTCAATTCTCATTTGTTAGTTTTCTGGGATTTTAGAGGGTGCATTTTGTTATTTTAGTTATTTACAGATTAACTATAATTGTTACATTATGGTGAAAACATTAGCTGTTCATTTTCATACAAGTATCGGAAATTGTTCTTCTTCTGTTTAAGCTGCCTTTTTCTCAACTTGTCATATTGTTTTTTTGCTTTACTTAGAGAACCAGTTTCCACTAACAAATTAGATCGTAGCAACACTCTTCATATGAGTTGTTTCCAAGTTTGGCAGCTTGCTCAGCATTTCAATGGGAATATTTATAAAATGATTCATTTTAAATCAGTGAGGCAACAAAACCTATCAGATTAAAATAAAATAGCAACTTGCAATTCAATGTATATAAGCGGCATATTGTGTTTCAATATAAAATTATCTGGTAATTAGTGCATAATTGATGGACATTTTATTTTCCTAACAAGGTCAGATAATGTAACAAGATAGTCAGATAGTAACAAGTCTTATTTTCCTAATATTGTCCTGCAAATGTAAAATATTGCATGTCCTTTGCAGGACGCTGCGATCAGCGGCGCTTTTGGCAGGTCACCCTTGCCATGTTCTGAAATAGTTCTGAAAAGAGCTAACGGAATGAATGCTGGTGATAAGACAGATTCACAAGACTACGCATAGCTAACGAGAAAATAATGAGCAGTAATAACAAACAAATACAGCAGTAGTGATGATAAGATATCAAACAATATGGGATAAAACCCGGTGCAATGAAGTTTTCCCTTTAAAACCCTCATCTCATAGTCAAAGTACTGCTTTTTTCATTATGTGAGTGCTGTATTTTTTCTTGATGTTTTCTTACAAAGACAGCTCAATTCATCCCATAGACAAACAAACACGTATCACACAGAGATCCCAATGGCCATCACACAAAAGCCATCAAACATTCTCACTAGAGGCACTGGTATCATTACTGTAAGCTGTGAGACTGACGTCAGGGTGGGCTGGATGCAGGAAGTCTCCGGCCTGTATCTGGGAGCCTGGCAGAGCGGCTGGGGGCGGGGCTGGGAGCCCAACACACTTCTGCTGCTTGCAGGTCAGGCCATGGCGGGTCAGGTTAGCTTTGGTGCGGAAGGCTTTGCTACAGTGTGCGCACACGTACTTGCGTTCGTTGTTGTGGATTTTCAAGTGCTGCTTGTAGACTTGTTGTTTGTAGAACACCTACAATGGGAAGAAATAGATACTTATGAGATAAAGGTAACTCAAACAGCAATAATCTGGAATCATGTTTTTCTTTATTTACACAACTCATAATCCTACACACCGAGTTTGAAACACAGCTGTGGTTGATTTAGAAGTACACCACCTTGTGCTGGTTTTCATTCAATGGTTTGAGTGCTGGTAGTCTGGAAAGCAATGGCAAACTACTGAATGTAAACTTGCCAAGAAATCACACATAACCAAAAAAAATGCTGGGATTGACTGTGATGTCCTGTAAAAGGATATGCAACTAACTGTTTATATTTTATTATTTTTATTATTCTCTGTAGATAATATGCCTCCAAGAGGAGGAGATCCAGAATATAAATCAGAGAAGTTTACACAATTTCTCCATCATCCTAATAAGCATGCATGATTAATGTTCACCATCACGAAAGATCCCCATTCTCACATCTGTGTTTTGAACAGATTATACCATTTGGTATTGCCAACCATGCACTCACCTCTTCTCCATTATTTATTTCCCAAGTAAACCATGAATAACATTTAGTGGAACTGCGGTAAAGCTGTGGAAATGTAAACAATATAAAATAACACAAAGTAATGCAGTTTTACAGAACAGAATTATGAAACGTCCTGTATGTTGCATAATTCTGTTCTTTAAAGCTGCATTACGTTTTGCTATTTTATTACTGTTTACTTTCCAAGACATTTCTTAGCACACATTTAAAGCTGGGTTGACCTGCTAGTCCAGTTCAATTTTAGAAATCCATCCCGGTGTGAATTTGAAACAATGACCACCAGGCTGATAGACATGTACACCAGCCACTGAACTACCATCCACGGCTCCTGGAGGCCTATGTAGTCATGTTAACAAAATCTCTGGCAAGAAAAGATGGTGAATACAGGATCTAGTCACCACACTCACAATCTCATGACCTAGTATAAACTCAAGCCTGTCCTTTCACACCCTTGCTGCATTTTCGATGGTTGACAGTAGCCAAGAGGTGTTCATGTCAAGTGTGGTGCATGGATTAATCATGCCTCAAGCATCGATTAGCGCAAGAGTTGAAACTTTCTATGGTTGACAGTAGCCAAGAGGGCTCATGTCAAGTGTGGTGCATGGATTAATCATGCCTCAAGCATCGATTATCGTAAGAGTTGAAACTTTCTATGGTTGACAGTAGCCAAGAGGTGTTCATGTCAAGTGTGGTGCATGGATTAATCATGCCTCAAGCATCGATTAGCGCAAGAGTTGAAAAGACTCATCAGGAAGCGTTAGTCGGGGCTGAGACACTGTGAAAGGAACATCACGGATCGAAAGCCCAAAGTTGGCAATGGCAAGTAAAATTGCAACCAAAGTTATTGTAGATTTTTAATATAGAGGTACTAATTTAGAATATTGTTTTAAGGAGTAAATGCATTGGATGACATTGAATTGCATTTCCATTGATAAAATGACTGTGAATTGCATTCCTGGTTGAACGAGTAATTATAGATTGTGAAACATTTGAGTGTTCTGTGCAGTGCTTTCATAGTTCAATGTATTGTTAGTCAGTGGCTTCAGAATGAGGAGGAAGAAGTCAAAGGCCTGTATGGTATTTGAGTAGTGACTTAACAACATCCAGCTTAGACCCCCAGACAACATTAAATAAACGAGCCTGGAGAGCTCAGAACAGTTTGGAGTTCTCAGATTCCATATTAATTTAACAGCAGTAAATTCTTGTCTAACGACCCCTGACCATGGGATTACCTTTCACTGTACCAAACTATGACAACAGAAGAATAATCACCTTGTCACAGTGGGACAACAGAAGAATAATCACTTTCTCACAGTGGGACAACAGAAGTATAACCACCTTGTCACAGTGGGACAACAGAAGGATAATCACCTTGTCACAGTGGGACAACAGAAGTATAATCACCTTGTCACAGTGGGACAACAGAAGGATAATCACCTTGTCACAGTGGGACAACAGAAGAATAATCACCTTGTCACAGTGGGCACAGGGAATTTTGTGCTGCTTGGTGTGCTGGAGCTCATGCTGCTTGCGCGTGAAGGCGCGGGTGAAGCGTTTCCTGCAGAAGCCACACTCCTCGTTCTTCACAGGCATGTGGGTGTTCATATGGAGCTTCAGGTGTGCCTTCTGCCTGAATGCCTTGCCACAAATCAGACATTTGAACAGTCGCTCGTCTGTAATAGTGAATGTAACAAAGTGAATAACAAAGTACTGTGACTACAGTGCTTATATAAGCTTGAATAAGAATTGTTCAGCTCAACAAGAAAGAAACTGTATGGAGATCTAACAGTTCTAAGGTTAACAGTAACATTTATATATGAATGGATGAATTACACATCAGAAAAATGAAGAAGAGGAATATTATGTGCCATGCCTGGCTGTGCTTGGGCCCCCCCCCCCCCCCCCTCCCAGGTCAACCTAGCCTAAAATGTGCACCAGGAAATCCACCAGGAAATAAAGGAAGGCAGCAGGATATTGACCAGATCAGCCATTGGGTGCTAAGCTAACTGGTCAATAAATATCTGGGGCTAACTCCATATAGCTAACACTGACCAGATCAGCCATTGGGTGCTAAGCTCACTGGTCAATAAATATCTGGGGCTAACTCCATATAGCTAAATCTGACCAGATCAGCCATTGGGTGCTAATCTAACTGGTCAATAAATATCTGTGGCTAACTCCATATAGCCAATACTAACCAGATCAGCCATTGGGTGCTAAGCTAACTGGTCAATAAATATCTAGGACTGACTCCATATAGCCAATACTGACCAGATCAGCCATTGGGTGCTAAGCTCACTGGTCAATAAATATCTGGGACTGACTCCATATAGCCAATACTGACCAGATCAGCCACTGGGTGCTAAGCTCACTGGTCAATAAATATCTGGGACTGACTCCATGTAGCCAGTACTGACCAGATCAGCCACTGGGTGCTAAGCTCACTGGTCAATAAATATCTGGGACTGACTCCATGTAGCCAGTACTGACCAGATCAGCCACTGGGTGCTAAGCTAACTGGTCAATAAATATCTGGGACTGACTCCATGTAGCCAATACTGACCAGGTCAGCGATTGGGTGCTAAGCTAACTGGTCAATAAATATCTGGGGCTAACTCCATATAGCCAATACTAACCAGATCAGCCATTGGGTGCTAAGCTAACTGGTCAATAAATATCTGGGACTGACTCCATGTAGCCAATACTGACCAGATCAGCCATTGGGTGCTAAGCTAACTGGTCAATAAATATCTGGGACTGACTCCATGTAGCCAATACTGACCAGATCAGCCAATGGGTGCTAAGCTAACTGGTCAATAAATATCTAGGACTGACTCCATATAGCCAATACTGACCAGGTCAGCCATTGGGTGCTAAGCTAACTGGTCAATAAATATCTGGGGCTAACTCCATGTAGCCAATACACATCAAGACCTGTAAAAAGGTGCTTTACTTTTTTTTAAACCTTCACTGTTAAGTGTGATGTGTGTGTGTGACTCCCATGCAAAACTATCACATTACAAATGTCCGTATTTGAAAACATAATATATAGGGTGTATTTTTAATGACTGTGTAGTGTTTGAAAATATTGCCGGTCCCAGTTTGGTATTCACCCTCTGTTAAGTTCAGGAACATAATAGATAAATACAAAACTTGGACCAGGAATATTTTCAAACACTGCACAGTCATTAAAAATACACCCTGTATATTTACTGAAGTTAGTTATATATGCTTTGCGGGACATTGCAATTAACCCCAAAATTTACTGGCTGTTTGTGAGTTATTAGAAAATGTTAGTTCTTCTTCTTCTTCTTCGTTCATCCGGAGTTTTTTTCCGGACGTGATTGCGTTGTGCCTGTTTACAGCAGAGCTGCGTTCTTGCGCCGTTAGGCCGACACATCCGACTTCTGCGGGTATTTGTTGACCAGGTTAACCTTCCCGGGAAATGTTAGTTCAGTAGTCTGCCATTGCTTTCTGAGTGGCCTCATACCATGGACATCAATGTAAAGTGGTCTAGTTTCAAAATACCCGCCAATGATTTTGAACCATAAACTTTGTATGTAGGGGAATTATGAAACTGTGTATCTCATTATCCCTTAAGCTACAGCACTGGTTGTGTAATTACTGTCAAAAAACTGTCATGGTACTTTGCGGTGTAGGACAGGGAAGTCTTGAGCCTGAGGAATTAAGGCCACCTGGCTAGTGCTGACGCTGCGAAATATGCAGGTTAGGGTTTTTCTTTTTGCCCCTGACAGATAAAAATCTACACCTTACAGAGGATTCGAACCCGAGTCTCCCAAATAAGAACCCGGCATTCTGGCCACTCAGCCAGCCACTCCTCAGATAATTACTACTAACTGAAAATTACCATTATCCAACTTCAAAATACCAGTATAAATGTAACATTATCATGAGATGAGATGGAAGGGATCGGGCAAAATTATAGCTGACAATCACACAATAATTTATTCTGGAGGGGATACACATGAAAAAGGTGTAGGAATAATATTAGACGAAAAAACAGCCAAGTCAATTAATGGATACTGGTGTATTTCAGATAGAGTTATTATGGTAAAAATCAAAGGCAAACCAATAGACATAAATATTTTACAAGTATATGCACCAACAGCAAGCAGTAGTGATGAAGAAATACAACACTTTTACGACGAAATAGAAATGGCGATGGCTCAAATTGGATCACAAGAAATAAAGATAATACTTGGTGATTTTAATGCAAAAGTAGGAAAGGGAAAAATGGAGGATGTAGTGGGGAATTATGGTTTAGGTACAAGAAATGAAAGAGGGGAAAAGCTAATAGAATGGGCAAATATCAATGATATGATAATTGGAAACACATGGTTTAAACACCATAAAAGACGACTGTACACATGGATAAGCCCTGATAAGAAAATACGCAACCAAATTGACTACATACTAATTAATAAAAGATTTAGAAATTCTTTAATTAATGTAAAGACAATGCCTGGTGCTGACTGTAATAGTGATCATGTACCACTATGTGGACAAATAAAAGTAAGATTAAAGAGAGGGAAAAAAATGGTTAAGAACATGAGACTTAATAAAGAGGTTCTAAAAATAGATAAAGAAATGCAAGAACAATACAGAGTGACTGTGAAAAATAGGTACAATGCAATAACTAAAATACAGAGTATAGATGAACAATGGGAAATGTTAAGGGACTCCATTCATCAAACTAGCAAAGAAGTATTACCAGAGAGAGGCAAAATAGCTAAGAAAAAATGGATGAATGAAGATATCTTAAACCTGATGGACAAAAGAAAACAGTATAAAAATGACAAACAAGAATACGCAAAGATAAATAAAGAAAGAAATAGATAAATGTGGGAAGGCTAAAGAAAGTTGGTTAAACGAGTAATGCAAAAAAATTGAATTAAATTCCATTAAAGATTCAAAAAATATGCACAGACAAATCAGTGAGCTTACAGGAAAAAAAATAAGAATAAATACAGGGTGTTTGAAATCAAAAACAGGAAAGATAATATTAGAGGAAGATGCTATAATGAAGAGGTGGAATGAGTATATAAGAGAATTATATGAAGGAGAAAGGGCAGAATTAACAGAAGATAGTAACTTAGAAGGTCCACCTATTCTGAAAGAAGAAGTCGCTGACGCTATGAAACGTATGAAGAAAGGAAAAACAGCTGGGCCAGATGAAATCACAATAGAAGAATTAGAAGTATTGGGAGAATTTGGAGTAGATATATTAACCAAAATGTTGAATGATATTTACAGCAGTGGATATTTACCCAGTGATATGCTGAAATCTGTATTTATAGCTATACCAAAAAGACCAGGAGCAATTGATTGTGAAGATTTTCGTACAATTAACCTTATAAACCATATCACTAAGCTTCTACTCAGAATCATAATGAGAAGAACCAAAAAGAAAATAAAAATGGAAATTAGTGAAGAACAGTATGGATTTGTGGAAGGAAAGGGCACAAACAATGCAATTTATACATTGCGGACACTAATAGAAAGGTCAATAGAGAAACAGAGGGACATATATTTGTGCTTCATAGATTATACTAAGGCATTTGATAAAGTAAAACATGATGAACTGATTAAAATGTTGGAAGATATCAACACTGATGGAAAAGATTTAAGAATAATAAAGAATATTTACTGGAACCAAGTAGCAGCAATTAAAATGGGAAATAAAGAGGGTAGTTACGAACAGATAAAGCTAGGAGTACGACAAGGGTGTGTCTTGTCACAAGATCTTTTCTCCCTGTATAGCGAAGTAATAATGAGAGAGATCAAAGAGATGCCAGGAATACTAGTTGGAGGTTATAATATAAATAATATACGCTATGCAGATGACACAGTATTGGTGGCGGATAATTCAACAGACCTACAACAATTATTAGACGTTGTAGTAACAGAGAGTGCAAGGAAAGGACTCAACTTGAATATCAAGAAAACAGTAACAATGGTAATATCAAAGAAAATGGTGACACCAAAATGTGACATAGAAATAGAAGGGAAAATCCTTAACCAAGTTGATAATTTTAGATACCTAGGGGCATTTATAACATCAGATGGAAGATGTACAACAGAGATTAGGAGCAGAATAGGGCAGGCAAAAGCTGCATTTCAGAAAATGAAGAGTATCATATGCAATAAGTCACTGTCACTGAATGTAAGAAAGAGAGTGCTGAAATGCTATGTAGAACCAGTTTTGCTGTATGGCAGTGAATCTTGGAATGTAAATGAACAAATTAAGAAGAAATTAGAAGCAACAGAGATGTGGTTCCTGAGACGAATGTTGCGAATTCCTTGGACTGCCAGAGTAACTAACGACGACTGCCTGAAACAGGCTAATGAAACTAGAACATTATATACAACAATAAGACAGAGACAAACAGCTTTCCTCGGTCATGTGATGAGAAGAGAGGCATTGGAGAACATCGTAACAACTGGAAAGATCGAGGGGAAGAGAGGCAGAGGTAGACCAAGAGAAGTGATGCTGGATGGATTGAGACGGTGGCATGGAGGAATATCAGCAGCAGAGTTGATCCAGAAAACCAAAGACCGAGATCTATGGAGAGCCATGAACGCCTACGCCAGCCGGCACGGCACTTGATGATGATGATATCATTGGCAGGCATTCAAGTTACCTGTGTGTTACTGGCACCTCTAAGGGAAGCGAAGAAGAGAAACAATGTCACCTACAGGCATGTCATAAATGGTAACTAGTCACCTCATCCCATAGACAACTGTAGCTGCGATACTCCACCAGTTGTCAACAAGTCTAGGTGTGATTTGCTTGAGTGTCTATACTCCAATGGGAGATGACAGGCCCAAGAAGAAGGAGGGGGAGGAGGAGGAAGAAGGAAGAAGAAAGAAGGAGCAGGAAGAGAAGAAGAAGAAGAAGAAGAAGAAGAAGAAGAAGAAGAAGGAAGAAGAAGAAGAAGAAGAAGAAGAAGAAGAAGAAGAAGAAGAAGAAGAAGAAGAAGAAGAAGAAGAAGAAGAAGAAGAAGAAGAAGAAGAAGAAGAAGAAGAAGAAGAAG
>JACEFZ010028506.1:0-247500 GCA_014155875.1 Cepaea nemoralis | reverse complement strand
TCTGAATGCACAGAGAGATAGATAGCTAACCCTTCCCTCTTGTAGCAAACGAGCGAATGCAGGCATCAAACCCATGTCCATACCATTATTAGTGTAAACTCTTAACAATTACAACAATGAGTTACTACTGACTCTGCTTTTGCCCTGCATTATTCACAATTTCAATTATTCTGTTTGGCACCATCCTTATGAGTCTGGGATTACCTTTGACCTGCACTTGAGAGTACAATTTTTTTTTCTCCGCTTACTCAATTTGAACTCAAGTGTAGTCCATACACACTACTTCTAGTAGTGCTGGACTGAATTTTGCGTGTGGATTAGCTGTACCTATTAACAGTGTCCCTCGCCATCAGGCGAACCCACTCCAATTTTTACTTTGGTTCCATGTATAAATTTGGCTAACTATATAAAATTGGAATGAGAAATAGCAATGAAACTAACCAGAATCTAAAATTATATTTTATGGCAAAATTAACTGGCTAGTGACATCTAACACTGGACGATATGTAATGAATCAGTTTACAGTCTTATTCAAGCTGCAATTAACAGCATTTTATTGGTAAGCATGTTTTCCATCTCGCAGGAAGCTACTGTTGCCATAGCAATCCTTGTTCAAATCTCTAGAAAACTATCATCTCTGGGGAACAAATGTTGCAGAACTTTGCCATTTTCATGACTAGTGAATATTCAGTAGTTTGCCATAGCTTTCTGAACGAAAAGTCAATGTTTAAGCATAAATTAACGCTGATGTAGACCTTCCTACCTCGCTATCAGTACACCAGAAGTTTAAGAGCATTGTATCTTTTCGACCACTGATCATAAAATTAATATATTACAATGCATACCAGGACAAAACAGAACAGATAGGTACCATTCATAAATACTAAACTAACATTAAAAACGTCATTAACAATGCTTGGAAATATTTATTCTTGTTAGAGGCTTTCTGTTCTTTAAGGGTGAACATCTTCAGATGTTTGCAACTAATCTGTGCTACAGAAAATATTGGGAGGAACAATCCCAACATCACTCACACCAATGCAGCATAAATCAACGGCATTCAATCACAGCTAACAATACTGACCTGTTTCCTGTCGGGGAACACTTGCTTGCATACAGGACAGTGTGGACAGAGTTGATGAAGGGTACTCTTTGATTTCGATGTGATACCTTGTTTAAAGAGACATTAAAAAAATAACATTGGGCACACAAAATCTTTCCACAAGGCTTAATTAATTATATACTGAACGCCACATGAAGTAGCTAATAATTCAATCCAAAACACCAATAACAAGCCCAGAAAACATGTTTATTTTATCTTGCATTGTGACTCAATGAACTGGAAATAGCAACCTTAACTGCTGGCCTTTTTCTTTTAGAAGTTAATATTGTTAAAAGAAAGTGTGTTCACTGATCCTGTGTATAACAGAGAGAGCAGCAACTGTTATGGCTCTAGATAATGGTTGTTGCAAAGGGTATATTGGATATGTGAGAGACATGCCTTGTGTATCTATATGGGAAGAATGAGGATTGTTTTAGGGCATATGGAAGTCATGATCATTGTTTAGTAATTTAATGACCATGCAAGGATGTAGACTGCTCTGGCAGTTTGTAAGAATAAGAGATTCCTGTGCAAAGCATGCATGCACTAAATGTCACAAAATGCGCTGCCTTCAGATCGGTAACTCAACATCGCGCATTATGACCCCTCTAGAAGTTCCATCCCAGGGATTCCATAAAGTCTGTGTATTCTGAGAGGGATATGAACCAAACTAAGTGGCACTCATGCCAATCTGTTGCTTCCCTGGGAGTTTTATAAAACCAGTGACGTCAGAGTCTTAGTCTGACCCGTAACATTCACTCCATGCTGCAGTTTTGAGAAGGGTGATAGTACACTAAGCTTCACCTCTTAAAAAAGGTGAAGGTCTATAGCCTGATTCAGTTGGAATTCTGTTGATAACATAGGATAAGAATCTATTAAACCCTTTACCGGGCATAGCGTCCGAACGCGTCTTTACCCGTTGACGGGCAAAACGCCAGAAAACGTCTGGGACTACTAAGCATTGTAAAAATGCGATCTCGCGGGTTTCCGAGGCTTCCGATTGTCTACTTTCGGTTTCGCCGATAGCTTGACAACGTGGCCGCAATTTGCAAGCGTGTACTTTGAATTTGAACAGATTTTTAAAATAGTTTTTGGGGGTTTTACACTTTGTATTTAAAAAAGGATTTCGACCATTCTTCAAGTGATAGTGGAGATTTTTCTGGGTTAAATTTAAGTGACATTGAAGGGCACGAAGTTGACTATTAATCAGAGCTAGATATCAGTGATCAGTGTTAGCAGTCATGAGTCGAACTTTAAAGAAAGTGATTCTGATTCTGAAAATGTGTTTGTAAATTGCCGTATAAACGACTGACAATCACAAACAATATGTTGTATTTTGTAAATATTTGTGTTCATGTGTGGATTACCAGCAACATTCACATGAGTAAAATAATCTGCATGCTTTTTACTTCATGTTGTTTTTTATTTAACTAAAATCAGTTGACTAACACCTTATGTGCGATGTTTTCACTAACATAACCCAAAATTTTGCCGAACCTGAAAATTTTTGCCCGTTCAGGGCTACAAAACAGACAAACGTCTGCACTGTAAAAGGTTAATAACTCTATCTGACCCATCCAACTGAAAGTTAGTACGTCAAACAAGAGATGAAATAATAGTCAGTATTCCAGATTGATCAAAAGTGTTCTTCCTTGATGTTTCACAGTTGGCACACCGATTTGGTCTGCTAACAGACGAATGAAATATGAATTCACCACAACAGCTAATAGTGACATACCTAGCATGTGAGAGTAGTCCTTGGAAAACCAATACAGCAGCTCCTGGCCTGGCTCTATGTCTGCACGAGTGACAAAGTAGACGCTGGTCCCGTGCTGGAAGGCAACCAAGTTCTGCTCCAGTGACACCCTGGCTGGTTTCAGAAACATAAGCCAGTTGGATGAATTCTCATCATTTGTGTCCATCACTTTCACGCTGGTCCCAATGAAAGTCTGATTGGAAAAACAGAAAATGTTATGGAAAATTAGCAATTGAGAAAACATATTACAGTATTCACACGGATCTATAAGTGGATCAGACATGGAAAAAATCAATATCAGGCTAAACACTAAAATTATGATGTCAATTGGCATGTGAATGGTGAGGACTTTAGCAAAACTAATGTCAAGTGGAAAGATACAAAATTGTCAAAATGCAATTCGAAAAATAAATGACAGGAAAGTGTCAATGAATGGTTCTGACAAAGACAAAATGAATACCAGTGACAGAAACATTAAAGTATGAATTCACAGTGTTTGTGTCTTCAATTATTGTTGAGTTCCACAATGCTGTCTGGCTGTATGCAAGCACAATCTTATTTCCTCATGTCCAGGTTTGTCTTTATCTTCATGTCCAGGTTTGTCTAATGGTATTGACTGTTTGGATTGTCACAAAAATAGGGAGAAGGATGGCATACTCTGTCCTGATCCTGGGTAGTAGATCAATTACCTAGCGGGAAGGTCAACATGGTCAAATAGAAAAGAGCCTTTGCTCTTAAACTTCCAGTGTGCTGATGCTGAGGTAGCAGGTTCAACCCCTACACTGGTCAGAAGAACTAAACTGTTGACTTCTCGTCCTTGATGTCCTCGTCCTTGGCCCACAGACACAAATCAGTTAAGTCCACAAGAAGTAGTACCTTGTGCATGCACTATGCTTGAGTTTAAAGCAAACACAAACAAAACACACCTAACCTTTTATGACATGGGCAAAACAAAACTCTGAAGACTAGTGTGCATGTTGCTAATGTTAAAAATCCCTCAGCACAAGTAAATCAAAAATAGCAGGCTGAATTGGCCACTGCCCAGGTACAATTGTTAATCAGAAAAGCTACCCAAATAAATTTATGACATAAGGGATTCTGCTAAACATACATTTAGATCCTTGTTGGTGCTACAGAGTTTGTGCACTGTGTTGAGGTTCTCCTTATGTGATCTATGGGAGGAGGCTGGAGCATTTATAGAGATATCCATGTGCAATGAAATTCTTTACAAACCAAACCAAATTAAACAGTTATTACTGCCTATAGCACCTTGCGGTGTAGGCCAGAGGGTCTTGTCTTGAGTCTCGGGAACAAAGGCCACCTGGTTAGTGCAGTTGCTGTGAGATATGCAGGTTAGGGTTTTCTTTTTACCCCGACAGTAAAAAAATCCATGACTTTACCAAGGATTTGAACCTGGGTCTCCCAATGGGAGCCACGCGTTCTAGTCACTCAGTCAGATGCTCCACCAAACCAAATGTCCCCATGTGACCATGCTTGAATTATTCTAACCTTCAGATGATCACATGATAATGACATCTTGGTCCATACTGACATATCCCTCAATGAATCGTCTTAGCCATGGCTGTTAGAGCTGGTAATCAAGCATGGAACTGGTTGCAATGACCGCAGACAAGGATGAATTCAACAAGCAGTTAACCAGCTTTCAAAAGGGAACAATCAACATCCATGCCCTCCAACTTCTGCTGGGAAAGGCTGAATACTTGTGAGCTTGTATCAAGTCCTGTGACATCAATTCTTCATCATAAATCAACAATAGCCTTCCACGATCTTGAATAACACCATTCTTGGTCCTGCACCAATAGTTTGTTCAGTATATGTTTACTGTGGCTGTGTCTATGAGGAGGCAATCCCAAACACAAACAAGCCACTCTAATGTATTTAGTTGCATGACGTTAATGACTGATGGAAGTTTATGTGGTTGCAATAAAAATTATCTGCTTTTAATTATCTATTTAGTTATGTCATTGGCTCTGGCCAGGTCAAAAACTTCTGTAACTGGTGCTAAAAGTGCTGTATTTGATGGCTTTTTGGTCTCCATGCTTCTCGCCCATATATTACTGTTAGTATCAGTAATTATCTCTCTATCTGTATCTCTTTCTGTGCATGCGTGCATGCATGCATATGAGAGAAAGAGAGAGTGAGAGAGAGACAGACAGACAGACAGAAAGAGAGAGAGCGTGCACATGTGATTTTTCACATTTGTTGAAATCATTTTCAAATATGTAACAGTAAGGTCCAAAGTATCACCATTTGGGTGAAAACTATAAACAATGAGGCCTTCACATATTTTAGGCTATGATATAATGAGATGTGGTGGCCAGTTCCCACCCTCACTGCCTCTCCTTCCCAGACAACTCTCAGAAGATGTGAGAATTATCCCATACTCAAGTTATGAGACTGGCTCTACACAGACACACTGGTCAGGGAAACAATCCTGCCACTGTTGTGGATCGAACACAAAACTACTGTCTTGACAAGCAAGTGCACCAACTACTATGGCACAGCAGTCTTATTAACTCTATGCACCTGTGTTGTTGTTTTTTAAACCGTAATGGTCGTTAAAAAATCCAACCCTGCCATTATTGTGGTAAAGAATAAAAGATTATGAGGAAGTCATTTAGACTTGTTATGCAACAAATGAGGTGGGCTTCACATGAAAACCCTAAAAGTGTGAAAGAAATTACAATAACCATGCCATTGTCCTGTAACCTGTCAATATTTTTTTAAGGATGTCAAGAGTGTTAAGCACATGACATCATGGTGCAGAAGACACGGTGACATCTCAAGGACAGTTTAAAGATGGCCACCCCACTTTTGACATCCACCAAGAGGAACAGCATTCTGTTATCTGTATTTTGATCAGCGAAGGGGCTAAACCTATAGAAATTCATCGGCAAATGAAGGTCCAGTATGGTAATGCATGCCTGTCAGTCCAGCAAATGTATGAATGGACTAGGAAGTTTCACATTGGTGTGACTTCTGTAACAGACTGTTCACAACCTGGTCAGGCACACCGAGAAGTGACCTTGCATTGAACACAGTGATGACTACATCGAAAAACGATACATTTGTTCTTTACTTTTTCAGAATATATTCACACACACACACACACAAACATTTAAAGTTTTCATTTGAAGCCCCCTAGTACAAACTATTCTGTGGTCATGCAATGAGAAGACAGGCACTGGAAACCATCATGATGAAAGATGAGTGGTAGAAGGGTGAGACTAGGTGAAATCAAGCTTGATGATCTGCATGACGCTATATTCAGAGAAAAGGGTGACAGGCTAAAGAGGGGCAAGTCATGGATGGGTCGGGCGGAAGATGTCGTCAGATAGGTCTGCAGTCTTACCAGTATCAACCCAGGCAAGAAATGGGTGCCTGCGCCTCCAGCTTTTAAGTGCACTTTCTCCTGCATTATCACACTTGACAGACGGTGCAGAGAGCAGAACCCTGCCGCTGTCAATGCAGAGGTTAACGCGCTCATCTATGAACACTCAGATAGCCCCGAAGTGCTCATCTATACAGATGGATCTGTTGTAAAGCAGCAGAGAAGTGCGTGGGCATTTACAGCCTGTTCAGCGGCCGAACCGTTCAAGAATCCAGTGGTGCCCACTTTATGACCATGAGCAGCATGACGATGGAGGTGATGGCAGTTACACAGGCTTTTATATGGCTGGAATCACAGCTTTATACCAACGTGTGTGTACTAAGTGATTCAATGAGCATGATTCAGAAGGTCGAAGCTGGATCTGTACGTAGACAGTGGACTGAGTCGCTGCGGAAGTCTGTTGTCCGTAAAGTCACCTTCATCTTCGTCCCGGGACATGCAGAGTCGAGGGAAATGAACGAGCTGATAAACTGGCTGGCTCTGCACCCCCTGTAGATGACCAGCCCATGGATCGTGCCGATGTTATTAACTGTCCTCAAAGATATGGCGAGAACAGAGGACTTTGACGTCAGTGATTCCACATCGCTGTCCAGGATGAAAGACTTGGGAGTAAGAATCGGCACAGCCAGACGCGAGAGGTACATCAGGAAAACAAAGCGCCTCGTCAACCAACACAGAACTGGCACTATTAGCCACCGGACACTGATGCATATGCTGGGGGGAGGATCTGAGCACCTATGGACATGTCTGGAGCGCAATGAAGATACCCCAACTGATAACTGATAACTGAAGCTTGATGATCTAAGACAATGGCCGGCCTGGAGGCATGTCATCAACAGAATTTATCCAGAACACCAAGATCCTGAGATGTATGAAGAGACACTAGTTAGTTAGTTGACAGATCACCCTCACTGCACATCAAACCATTCATTCCATAAGTTTTTTGTGCCAGGATGTAAACTAGGAGTTTCCTTTCTTCTCATGATTTTCACCAGTGCTACGGAGTTCATGCATCTGAGCGAAACCATCCTTGTGGTGCTTTTGCTTTGACCACAACTAGCCTGTACTATGGAAGTCATGGCAGGAAGTAAAGCAATAACATAGGCTTGAGTTGATTTGAGTTGAGTTGAGTTAAGAACCGACATCACTGCACTCAGGACATTCCCATACGTGCTCAGTCCCCTCGTTCAACAGCCAGCGAAGAGTCATACTACTAATCGTTCCCACCGCTATCTGATTAAAAGTTCTCCTGGTCTTCCCTCTCAGTTTTGAGATTCTTCCAGAACCCCTACCGATCCCCCGCAATCTCATTCTTTCCACATATGGGTTCTCAATCTGTTCCTCCGCCTTCTCCACCTGGTCCCACAAGCGCACGACCACCTCCCCCTTGTCCATAGGCAATCTACCACCAAGAGGTGCATTCCCTGCTAGCCTATCAGCCTGTTCATTCCCCCGTACCCCCGCATGGCCAGGGCAAAATATCCATACAATTCTCACAATCTGTGACCTCTGAAGTGACGAGAGCCATTCCATATGAAACATTCCTTTCTCCATCTTGCTAAGCATACTCTTTGAATCCGTAACATGGCTTGAGACACCGGCCTTCACTCGGGCATGTTTCCTTAGTGACTCAATGAGTATGCTCAGGAAGACAGAGATGCCACTTAGTGACTCAATGAGTATGCTCAGGAAGACAGAGATGCCACTTAGTGACTCAATGAGTATGCTCAGGAAGACAGAGATGCCACTTAGTGACTCAATGAGTATGCTCAGGAAGGCAGAGATGCCACTTAGTGACTCAATGAGTATGCTCAGGAAGACAGAGATGCCACTTAGTGACTCAATGAGTATGCTCAGGAAGACAGAGATGCCACTCTGCATGACACATGATGATGATGATGATGATGATGATGATGATGATGATGATGATGATGATGATGATGATGATGATGATGATGATGATGATGCAACAAGTAAAGATGAAGGTAATTCCACTGTGGCAATGATGTGGGGATGTGCAAGGTTAAGTCTTCGCATATACTAGGTGTTCAGAATGAATGAGTAGTGATTGTAAAGCTGCTGAAATACCTGCCACAGTGAGAAGCTTCTTGTCGAGCTCAACTTGTCACATGACACTGGAGAACCAATCAATGGCCCAAACTTTGTTCTCACTGCAATCTTATCTTTTGCAAACACACCTGCAACAACCATAAGGTCAGAGGTCAACACAAACAAATACCGTAATTATAACAATGAAGAAATAACAAATACAATTCTATATGGAAAATGTACACTGTACAACATAATGAACCATAGCATACAATTTACAAAAAAAGCAACTATTACTATATACGGCCTTCATGCCAGTGAATCAAAAGGTGAGGAAAAAACATTGGTGCTGGATAAAATAAAAGTTAGTTGCATATCCTTTACAGGACGTCATAGTCAACCCCAGCATTTTTGTGGTTTCTTGACAAGTTTACGTTTAGTAGTTTGTCATTACTTTCTGAACGACCTCTTCACCACAGGACCTGCTTGTCCTGATGTTTGTTTTAGAAGCCATCTGATCATGCCCTGAAGGTCGAGAGTTCATTTTTGGACTGTCATTCTGACTGCAAGCACAGTTTTTTGTTATATTTTGGACTGTCATTCTGACTGCAAGCACAGTTTTTTGTTATATTTTGGACTGCCATTCTGACTGCAAGCACAGTTTTTTGTTATCTTTTGGACTGTCATTCTGACTGCAAGCACAGTTTTTTGCTATTTTTTGGACTGTCATTCTGACTGCAAGCAGTTTTTTTTGTTGTTTTTTTTTCAACTGTCATTCTGACTGCAAGCACAGTTATTTTGTTTTCTTCGACTGTAATTCTGACTGCAAGCACAGTTTTTTGTTATTTTTTCAACTGCCATTCTGACCGCAAGCACAGTTTTTTGTTATTTTTTGGACTGTCATTCTGACCACAAGCAGTTTTTTTGTTATTTTTTGGACTGTCATTCTGACTGCAATCACAGTTTTTTGTTATTTTTTGGACTGTCATTCTGACCGCAAGCACAGTTTTTTGTTTGCCGTTTGCTTGCTTTGAACTCAAGCGTAGTCCATACATATGCCACTACTTCTAGTAGTTGCCACTACAATGAGGTGCACTGGACTGATTTTGCACGCAGATTAGCTTTCCTCGCCTTCAGGCGAATCCACTAAGACTTGTTAGGTATGCGAGTAAAATTTTTCCAAAGACCCCTGTAGCTACAGAGTTAGTGCTTCGAGCAATTCTCTCGGCTGATGGCTAGCCATTCTGCAGAGAGAGACCAACTCAGATGGGGTTAAACCCAGTGCAATGATGTAAATCCTCTTAGTATTAACCTTTAACTCTACAGGTATGATTTTAAGTTTCTCAGAGACACCTGTTCTGCTCTAGAATCTCTTCTTTAGGTGCCTTGGTCTGTGGCAAACTTGATGTTTTTTAACTATAAGAAAAGGACACCCATGAAGGTTAATCCAGGACAACTGCCTGAAGAAGTCGGCTGTGTCAGCTGAAAGGTGCAAATATCGCAGCTCTGTTGTAATCAGACACAGCACAATTATGTTCAAAACAAACATTTGGGATGAACGAAGAAGCACAAGAAAAAAAGGACAAACAAGGTTCTTTGGTCATGTAATGAGAAGAGAAGCATTGGGATATATTGTGACGAATAAAAAGATCAGCGGTTGAAGAGGTGCAGGCGTACCAAGAGAAATGGCGTCAGATGCAAAGGAATAAGAGATAATATTTTTTATATCTATATATATAAAAGAGAATCTCCGTCTGTATGTATGTATGTCCTTTATGCGTTCGCGAACGGTCCATCCGATTGAGATGAAATTTTCTACACGTCTTCTTCTCATTCCCGTGCTGCCAACTGTCATATTTTTTTAGTGTAAAAACATATTTAATTAATATTATTTAATATTTTAATTTACATTATAATGTATATATAGCGAGGGGACATAACTTCTAATAGCATTGCTATATATGTAAAATTGTTGCATATTTCTCAAATAGGTGGACCTTTTCGCTACAGTTATCTACAGGCATATGCGTTATAATCCTCCTTCTCTCCCTCCTCCTCCCTCTCCCTGCTCCTCCTCCACGCTTCTACCTCCTCCTCCTCCTCCTCCCTCTCCCTGCTCCTCCATCCAACTAATCCTCCCCCTCCTCCTCCTTCTTCCTCCTCCTCATCCCCCCTCCTCCTCCTCCTCCCTCCTTTCTCCTAATCCTCCCTCCTCCTCCCTCCTGTTCCTACCTCCTGCTCCTCCCTCCTCCACCTCCCTCTTCCTCCTTTTTCTTCTTCTGATGCTGCTGCTGCCGCTCCATTTACCCAAGTTAATTGTTGGGGGAAGATGTAAAGATCTTTAAAGTGCTCTTTCTAATGCTTTTTGTAAGTTGGTCTTTGTTTATCTAAGGTTGTTCTAACTGCAACCAATAAATTATTAGACAGCCAGCCAGCCAGCCAGCCAGCCAGCCAGCCAGACAGACAGACAGACAGACAGACAGACAGACAGACAGACAGTCGGGAACGGGAGCTTATATGACTACTTATATGAATTAAATTAGATGCTCCCCACAAGGAGCTGGGCGAAGCCGGGCCGGGTCAGCTAGTATATATATAGAATAAGATTTATGGAATTGGTCCAGAGCAAAATAAGATAGTGAACAAAATTGGCTGAAGGAGCTCATGAACTCTGGAAAGATATCCTTCTACGTCAAACACATGCAATTATAGCTTTCAATTCTTATGTTGTCTAGTGCACCCTCTTGTCTCTACTTCCTTCTTCTCCCTTCTATGTGTGCCAAAACAATACATGCATGTTTATTTATGAACTGTTTTTGTGGCCTCAAGAGGTTCCCCCAATTGATATTTCTGCCTTGTTCTATTAAGGTTGTGTGTTCATTTCCAAACTCTGCCATTTTGTTCAGGAGCGTAATTTTTTCAGAGTCCCCAGGGGGTCTTTGATGGAGCTAGAGTTTGTGGTATGAAATGCAACTGACTGAAAAAATGTCTGGTTATATGAAGTGAGGGGTCAGCTCACTTCCTCACTGTCTTACTGTAAGCTACCCAAACATATTCAATATTTCTTACCTGTATTATTGATATGCCCGACAACAGATGATGTTCCCAGCTTGAGGCACGAGGGCAGAGTCAGCCTAGCATGAGACAAAATGGGTGTGTCGGTAATGTACACATAATCACACGGGTGGAACTTGCACTGCGACTTGTACATGATGTTACATTCCACACAGACTGAAATGAAAAGACAATCATTTACAGGTCATAAAGAAACTTGTACATGATGTTACATTCCACACAGACTGAAATGAAAAGACAATCATGTACAGGTCACAAAGAAACTTGTACATGATGTTACACTCCACACAGACTGAAATGAAAAGACAATCATTTACAGGTCATAAAGAAACTTGTACATGATGTTACACTCCACACAGACTGAAATGAAAAGACAATCATTTACAGGTCATAAAGAAACTTGTACATGATGTTACACTCCACACAGACTGAAATGAAAAGACAATCATTTACAGGTCATAAAGAAACTTGTACATGATGTTACACTCCACACAGACTGAAATGAAAAGACAATCATTTACAGGTCATAAAGAAACTTGTACATGATGTTATATTCCACACAGACTGAAATGAAAAGACAATCATTTACAGGTCATAAAGAAACTTGTACATGATGTTATATTCCACACAGACTGAAATGAAAAGACAATCATTTATAGATCATAAAGAAACGTAACAGAGAGTGGAGCGGCTTTGAGGTATACTGTCCGCTTTCAGCTCCAGCAGACCTGGTATTCTACTTCTTATTTCCTGCATTGTTTATATTCACAACATTCATTTGACAATGTTTTTGTTTCTATGTGAATGCACAATAGATAACTGATGTTCAAAAGATTGGTGACTGAAAGGGCCCGAATGTAAGACGGGCACACATGCCCAATTTTTTACCCTTTTAAAATAAAGTTTGTTCAGTCATTCATTTGTTTGTTCATTCATTCTTGTTTTAAGGGGAGTATGTCCCACCCAGTTATGTATCTTACATGTCAGTGTGTCTAACTCTGGCACACATTTGTGTGAGATCTGCTTTCCCTAGCGAGATTATATCCAAGTTAATCAGCTCTATCTACCCATGAGTAGGTTTTCTTTCCAACTGCCATTTTAATGCACACAACTCATACGTGGGACCTTCTGTTTTTCACCCTTATTCGAAAATGCTAGGTGTCCGATCTCACTACCCACCTGATCAGGGGGCGTGTGACATCATTAGATACCCGTGGATCTTGGAAAATTCCCAGCTCTATGCTGAGACTGAACCCTGTACCTTCCAAACCTGAGGCAGACATGGCAACCTTTCAGCCCGGGAAGGTTAACTCGGTCAACAATTGCCCGCAGAAGTCAGATGTGTCGGCCTAACAGGGCAAGAACACAGCTCTGCTGTAAACAGGCACAACGCAATCACGTCCGGAAAAAAAAACTCCGGATGAATGCAGAAGAAGAAGTAACCTTTCAGCCACGGCTCTCACTAAAGCTGATACGATTCATGGTGTGGCAAGTGTGGATTTTTACAAAATACAACTTGAATGGTCAACTCCCCTTGATTTTTTTTTTTTTTTCGCATTTGCGCACTCTGACCTCAAGTGTAGTCCATACACTTACTACTACTTCTAGTGCACCTGACTGATTTTTGTGTGTGGATTAGCTTTCCCTATTACCTGTGTCCCTCGCTATCAGGCGAACCCACTCCAACTCCTGAGGTACTTGTAATTTACGTTCCCAAATCAAGGATGAAAAGTCTACAATTCAGTCCAACTGACCGGTATGGGTGTTGAACCCACTACCTCAACATCAGCATACCAGAAGTTTAATAACAGATATTTGAATAATAAAGACAAAAACCATATATGGTTTGTGTCTTCGTTATTCAAATTCACCCCTGGAAAACATTGTTTTGATTTAATAACAGATAGACTGTCATGGTATAGAGAGAATGCAGCAGCCAGAGGTTCTGGTTGACAGTTGTCACTCAGAGGTAAAGCGACAGATTAATTGCGCCAACATCCTGAAAAATATGCTAAGGAAGCCATAGCATCTAACGATTCGTCTGGAGTGCCGCCATGTTGAACCCCATTAACCATAACCCATCAAACTGGAGACAAACACAACATATACTGATGTGAACAAATCATTGGCAAAGAACTTACAGTTTCCAGATTCTTGTACTGTGTCACTGGGAGCCCCTCTATTGTCACCGTTACCACCTCGCATATACATATCATACACTGAAACAAAGAGTTCATGGAATCAATACTGTGTTATCATACACTGAAACAAAGAGTTCATGGAATCAATACTGTGTTATCATACACTGAAACAAAGAGTTCATGGAATCAATACTGTGTTATCATACACTGAAACAAAGAGTTCATGGAATCAATACTGTGTTTTCATCTGCCTATCTCTAAAAAGTCGGCTCTGTGGTGTAGGGGTTACGAATACAACTCATAATCCTGCATATTGAGTTCAAAACACAGCTGCTGGCAATTTAGAAGCAGACCACTTTGTGTTGGTGTCCATACAATGGTATGAGGGCTGGTCGTTCAGAAAGCAATGGCAAACTACTGAACATAAACTTGCTCAGAAATCACAAACAGCCAAAATATGCTGGAATTGACTGCTATGTCCTGTAAAGGATATGCAACTAACTTTATCTCTAAAGAGTTCAAGGTGAAAAGAATGAACACATTGCACCAGGTTTACTCCATCCAGCTTAGTTTACCTCTGCAGAACAGCAAGCAGCCTGCTGAGAGCATCATAAGAGCACAAACTCTGTAGCTCCAGAAATGACTCCAGGAGTCTCCAGAAAAACTGC
Source organism: Cepaea nemoralis (assembly GCA_014155875.1). Taxonomy (NCBI): domain Eukaryota; kingdom Metazoa; phylum Mollusca; class Gastropoda; order Stylommatophora; family Helicidae; genus Cepaea; species Cepaea nemoralis. Next base: position 233,297 of record JACEFZ010028506.1, on the reverse strand, counting down.
ACTTGTGATTTGAACAACATAGTCTGAAAACGAACCCAAAGCCTTCAAAGTAGAAGGCAAATAGCTTTACCACTTCGCCATGGAGACCCCATCTGCCTATCTCTATGTAGTCTTTGTGATCTATGAGGAGACTTCAGATGAAATCATTACATGTTTTGTTTTTGGTAAATGAAAATAAAAAAGTGAAGAAAAAATTGATAATTTTTCGATGTAGTCACTAATGTGTTTAACCCTTTACCGGGCAAAGCACCCGGGAACGTTTTTACCCCGGAACGGGCAAACCATCTGAAAGCGCCCATGACTATTATGCATTGTAAAAACGCAATCTCGCAGCTTTCCGAGACTTCCGATAGTCTACTTTCGGTTTCGTCGATAGCTTGACATGGCCATCATTCGCAAGCGTGTACTTTGAGTTTGAACGGATTTTTAAAATAGTTTTTGGGGGTTTCACGCTTTGTATTTCAAAATGGATTTTGACGATTCTTCAAGTGATGGTGGAGATTTCGCTGGGTTCAATTTAAGTGACATTGAAGGGCACAAAGTTGACTATTAATTGGAGCTAGATATCAGTGATCAACATTAGCAGTCGTCAGTCAGACTTTAAAGAAAGTGATTTCGATTCTGAAAATGTGTTTGTAAATTGCCATATAAATGACTGACAATCACAAACAATATGTTGTATTTTGTAAATATTTGTGTTCATGTGTGGATTACCGGCAACATTCACGTGAGTAAAATAATCTGCATGCTTTTCTCTTCAATGTGTTGTTTATTTCACTAAAATCTATTGACTAACACATTATATGTGATGTTTTAACTAACATAACCCAAAATTTTCCTGAACCTGAAAAATATCGTGCCTGTTCAGGACTTAAAAAAGAACAAACGCCTGCCCTGTAAAGGGTTAATGCAAGGCCTCAAGGGCCGATAAAGTGCTTGGATTCCTGTAGAAAAAGTTCTCTGGGGTCACTACTCGGTGTGCCTGTTCCGTTCATGAACAGTCTTTCACAGAAGTCACGCTGTTTTGAAACTTCTTACTCCATTCAAACACTTGCTAGACTGACAAGCATGCATCACCATACTGAACCTTCATTGAATTTCTATAGCTTTCACTCCTTCACTGATCAATAAACAGATAACAGAACACTGCTCCTCTTTGGTGCATGTTAAAAGTGGGAGGCCAGCATTAAACTATCCTTATGAGGTCACCTTGTTCATCTGCACCGTGATGTCACGTGCTTAACACTCAACATCCTTAACAACAATACTGATAGGATACAAGACAATGGCATGGTTATTGTCATTTCTATCATACTTTTAAGGTTTGAATTTGAAGCCTTTTCGTACAAAAACAGTGATCTAAACCTTGATCCCCATCTTTCCTCCTGGTCAATGTACACCTGTGACTGACCCAGATTCATATGATGCACTCTGCAGTTAGTTTGGGAAAGTAAAGATGGCCGACATGAAGCAGTAACCAATTATGCCTCCCATGACAGTCAGTCACAGAAGATATGGGTTTAGCACCATATTTACCTCTGGGGCATTGGGTTGGAGTCAGATGACAATGAAATACCTAAAACATGTGGAGGAAACATGACCAATCTAGCGTAATCCCTTCAAGAAACAAATGAAGACCACAAATTTATTAATGAAATTAAATGTCGACAATCAAGATGTTTTCGGCAAGTTATGAGGAGAAATAAACTAGAAAACTGAGTGAAAACTGGCAACATTCATGGGGAAAGGGGCCAGGATAATGCAGAGAGATAAATACCCAGATAGCTGGGCTACATGGCATAATGAGGTCGTCACATAGAATAATCAGAACAAGAACACAGATCTGATCCAAGACTCCGGTGAACATGTGAGATGGTGAACCATGACTGTCCACACTTATCAGCATGACACATGATGATGGTGAACCATGACTGTCCACACTTATCAGCATGACACATGATGACGGTGAACCATGACTGTCCACACTTATCAGCATGACACATGATGACGGTGAACCATGACTGTCCACACTTATCAGCATGACACATGATGACGGTGAACCATGACTGTCCACACTTATCAGCATGACACATGATGACGGTGAACCATGACTGTCCACACTTATCAGCATGACACATGATGACGGTGAACCATGACTGTCCACACTTATCAGCATGACACATGATGACGGTGAACCATGACTGTCCACACTTATCAGCATGACACATGATGACGGTGAACCATGACTGTCCACACTTATCAGCATGACACATGATGACGGTGAACCATGACTGTCCACACTTATCAGCATGACACATGATGACGGTGAACCATGACGGTCCACACTTATCAGCATGACACATGATGATGGTGAAGACCACCCTATCACCACCGTACACCCTGAATGAAATGTGTTTGAATTTGAACAAATAAAGCCCCCAGGATGAGTAATCAGGATGAACAATCACAACAACACACAAAGCCTCAGGAGGAACAATCACAACAACACACAAAGCCTCAGGAGGAACAATCACAACAACAAACCAAGCCTCAGGAGGAACAATCACAACAAAACACAAAGCCTCAGGAGGAACAATCACAACAACACACAAAGCCTCAGGAGGAACAATCACAACAACAGACCAAGCCTCAGGAGGAACAATTACAACACACAAAGCCTCAGGAGGAACAATCACAACAACACACAAAGCCTCAGGAGGAACAATCACAACAACAAACCAAGCCTCAGGAGGAACAATCACAACAAAACACAAAGCCTCAGGAGGAACAATCACAACAACACACAAAGCCTCAGGAGGAACAATCACAACAACAGACCAAGCCTCAGGAGGAACAATTACAACACACAAAGCCTCAGGAGGAACAATCACAACAACACACAAAGCCTCAGGAGGAACAATCACAACAACACACAAAGCCTCAGGAGGAACAATCACAACAACACACAAAGTCTCAGGAGGAACAATCACAACAACACACAAAGCCTCAGGAGGAACAATCACAACAACACACAAAGTCTCAGGAGGAACAATCACAACAACACACAAAGCCTCAGGAGGAACAATCACAACAACACACAAAGCCTCAGGAGGAACAATCACAACAACACACAAAGCCTCAGGAGGAACAATCACAACAACAAACCAAGCCTCAGGAGGAACAATCACAACAGCACACAAAGCCTCAGGAGAAACAATCACAACAGCACACAAAGCCTCAGGAGGAACAATCACAACAACACACAAAGCCTCAGGAGGAACAATCACAACAACAAACCAAGCCTCAGGAGGAACAATCACAACAGCACACAAAGCCTCAGGAGAAACAATCACAACAGCACACAAAGCCTCAGGAGGAACAATCACAACAACACACAGCCTCAGGAGGAACAATCACAACAACAAACCAAGCCTCAGGAGGAACAATCACAACAACACACAAAGCCTCAGGAGAAACAATCACAACAGCACACAAAGCCTCAGGAGGAACAATCACAACACACAAAGCCTCAGGAGGAACAATCACAACAACAAACCAAGCCTCAGGAGGAACAATCACAACAGCACACAAAGCCTCAGGAGAAACAATCACAACAGCACACAAAGCCTCAGGAGGAACAATCACAACAACACACAGCCTCAGGAGGAACAATCACAACAACAAACCAAGCCTCAGGAGGAACAATCACAACAACACACAAAGCCTCAGGAGGAACAATCACAACAACACACAAAGCCTCAGGAGGAACAATCACAACAACAAACCAAGCCTCAGGAGGAACAATCACAACAGCACACAAAGCCTCAGGAGGAACAATCACAACAACACACAAAGCCTCAGGAGGAACAATCACAACAACAAACCAAGCCTCAGGAGAAACAATCACAACAGCACACAAAGCCTCAGGAGGAACAATCACAACAACACACAAAGCCTCAGGAGGAACAATCACAACAACAAACCAAGCCTCAGGAGGAACAATCACAACAGCACACAAAGCCTCAGGAGAAACAATCACAACAGCACACAAAGCCTCAGGAGGAACAATCACAACAACACACAGCCTCAGGAGGAACAATCACAACAACAAACCAAGCCTCAGGAGGAACAATCACAACAACAAACCAAGCCTCAGGAGGAACAATCACAACAACAAACCAAGCCTCAGGAGGAACAATCACAACAACAAACCAAGCCTCAGGAGGAACAATCACAACAGCACTCACTGCTCAGGTTGGGGAAGCTTCCCTGGTACATGCTCATCCCTCCTGGATCAGGAGTGGCTGCTTGATCGGCCACACTCGGGGGAGAGAAGGACACACTGGGCAACACCGGCTGCTTCTCTATGTTGTTGCCATCCTCATCATCTGATGGAAAGCGGAAGCCTAACTGTAGCTCTGAAAGAAAGTTGAAATAAGTTGCATATTTTTTACAGACATCGCAATTAACCCAAGCATTTTTAGGCTGTTTATTTTTTTATTTACATTTTTTTTTTGCATCCACTCACTTTGAATTCAAGCGTAGTCCATACACGTACTACTTCTAGTGCACTGGACTGATTTTTTGCATGTGGATTAGTTTTCCCTATTATCAGTGTCCCTCTTCATCAGGCAAACCCACTCTGACTTCTGAGGTGCTTGTAATTTACATCCCCAAGTCAAGGACAAGAAGTCAATATAGTTGACTATGTTGTTGTTTTTAACCACACAGAAGTTAACAAAGAAATGAGCTGGTCACTTCACATCAGAAACATATGGGCTAGAATATATCAAGTCCAGCATCCTGAGGCTAATGAAACTAAAACATTACATTCGACAATAAGAAAGATACAAACAGCTTTCTTTGGCCATGTGATGAGAAGAGAGGCATTGAAGAACATTGTGATGACAGGAAAGATCTAGGGGAAGAGAAGCACAGGCAGACCAAGAGAAACTGTGCTGCATGGAATGAGACAGTGGCATTAATGGATATCTTCAGCAGAGTTGATACAGAACACCAAAGACTGAGATCTGTGAAGAGGCATGACCCCCCATGCCAAATGGCAAGGCACTTGATAATGATGATGAACACTATACACATTAAGACATGTATAAATGTCCTTTACATACCTCAGACTGCTAAAGTTGTTGACATTTTTATGTGATACAGCATTAGCGTAACTGAAAATACATATATATTTTTGGATCTTGGAATGTGTTGGTCACGTAAAACGAGAGACAGCTACCATAATCACAAGTCAAATGTCTTAAAAAAGTATCATTAACTGCAGTTTTAAAATACTTACCACTGGGGGCACTGCTGAATGGGATGTTGCAAGGATGTTCTGCTGCACTGCCTATGGCAGGGGCTTCTGATCCTACCACACACTGCTGAGGAAACATGGGCAGGCTGGATGTCACCACACCCCCACCATCGTAGTACTGAGACTGGTACTGGCTGTTCATGTACTCATTGCCCACCTGGTCCGAGAACATCCTGGTAGAGTCTTGGTGCGGCAATGATGCTGAGAACTGGTGTGATGGGTGAGAAGAGGGCAGACTGTCCAGGTGGTACTCCAGACCCTGGTGTTGGTCTGCAGTGTCATAGTGGTGCTGATGAAGGTGTGGCTGATCCGAGTGCTGATAGAAAAGTTCAGTCTGGTGGTTTGTTCTAAATGGTGCAAGGTGCTGCAGTCGGTTGCCAGATTCCAAGAAATCATGAGGCATTGCCATGTTGTTCTTTGGCATACTTTGCACACCAAATGGGGTTTCATTTGACATATCTGTCTGCATAATGTAAGAAGCATCTGCCTGGCTGCTTAAAGATGAGCTATTTCTATTATCGAATGAACTGCTTGCAGTGTTTTCATAAGACTGGTGAGCTGAGGCTTGGAAAGAAGTGCTGGAGTTGTCGTATGAGGGTGATGGTTGTGTATGTACATGGTTGATGTGTAAGAAGCTCTCATCCTGTGAACTAAAGGTATTGCTCTGGTTTATTTCAACTGCAGACAAAGGCTTGTGCTGATTTTCTGGTTCAAGAAAGGACTCTACTCTGCACTCAAATTGAGTATCCTGAGTATGATGACTCTGGGACATGTTGTACGTTGAGGCCGGGTTGCTGTACTGACTGCGTATGTTCTGAACTGGCTGCAGAGTGTGCAGGGAAGAGCTGCTGGTATTCAAGTATCAAATGTCGCAGAATGTCTGTCTCTCTAGACTTCTCTGGTGCCATTCTGGAGACTTCTGATCTGTCCTCATTACAACCATGTTCTTGCAGGCTTAAAGTCTGGTCAAATACATTTGCATGCTCATAGTTTCCCAACAAGCTTTCAGCTGCCTTCTGTCCCCTGCTGGAGGTCTCTGGCTCCAGGTTAACAGTGACCAGTAAGGGACCAGAACAAGATTTACAATGGAACACATTACAAACATCACGACTGCCTGCATCCTGCTGGAAGCTCTCTGAAAAATGTAACGGTTGTGATTGACCAGAAACATGACAATGGGTATAGGAAGAATGACTGAAAGACTTAGAATTGATCATTGCAAAACTGGAAGGCAGCTGAGAACTATCCATATCATGAGAGAGTACATTATGCCTTGTGCTGCTTGGAGAGTAGTTGGAAGCAATAAGTTCAAGGGCATTCTGTGCAGCAGCATAATTTCCTGTGTTATTGGAAAGACTTGTGGAACTTTCCGTGTACATTAGGCTGTCCCTTGCACCTTCATTCGAACCCAGCTGTGTGTGAGATTGACCTGAAGGGAAGCCAAGACTCTTTGTTGGATACACTCCATTACTGTCTTTATTGTCAGTTATTTCAAAGCCACCTGCACTATCAGATTCTTGAACAGTACTTTCCTGAGATGCTGGTATAGACAATATCTCTTGCGGGTTTGTCAGGAAAGGGGTCGGGACTCTGTTTAAGAGGTTTATTAAGCATTGTATTTGGTGTCATTGGCAGGTTGAGGGGTGCGTTTTGGTCCAAGGTCTGGCTGGAGCTTACAGAGAGTGGAGATTTGGGGCTGGGGGCATTCACTGAGTTTGGCAGAAGCTTTGGTGATGTGCTTGCAGCATTCTCCTCCAAGTGCTGATTTAAAGAAGAGTGCTGAACAGTGCTGTCAAATGAGAGATCTGTTGAAAATGAGGGGGTAGATACAAACATGTTGTGCTGGAAACTAGGTTGTATATCATTGCCTGAATGATGGTGATGATGTTGGTAGCTGTGCTGAAGGATGACGCAGGACACAGAGGTACTGGGAACTGAAAATCATTACTTTCTGTAGAAGGGGGCCTTGGGGATTCTGAATCATTTCTTCTGGAGACTTCTTTCATCTTGTTCTCTGATGTTAGAAAAGTATATTCAAGATGTCTAGAAAACCCTGGCCTGTTCTGCTGCTGTCTGACCAGATCACTAAGTGACAGTGGACTCTGAGGGATGCACTGTCTGATATCCTCACTGCGTGTGCTTTCAGTTTCCCACGCTGCGTCTTGAGCCAGTTTTGGAATACTATGATGAGCTGTGGAACTCTCATTTGAAGCTGTTCTGGTTTCATTTGATTCACTGGTAAAGATATCTTCTCTGGCCACCTCATCATTTTCCTTGGAAGACACATCACTACACTGTCTGTCTATATCTATTTTGTCATCCTCTTCACCAGTTTCAATAACAAGAGCAGCAGAACTGGATCTTGAGTCAGACGATGAACAATGTTCATTGTCACTTTCATCAGTGTCTAAATCAAGACTCTCTTCTTTGTCTGCCAAATCATGAACATCTCTGCTAGGAATCTCTATACTGCCACTATGAGTATGCACACTGTCTGAGCCGAACGTCCTAACAAAACTGGATACTGGAAGACTACTTGTCTTGATAATCTTCTGAAGATACTGAGGCAGAAACTTGTTGTGCCTTCTTGGCAAGAAAGTTATTCATATTATTATAAGGATTTTCAGGCAGTGATGTATTTGCATTTGATTCAATCGAAAAGAGGTTTCACATCTGTTTGGGATAATGGAATTCTAGGAGAAGTGATGATGAAATATCCTTCAGAGATACCTTGTTTTCGAAGCAGCGATTGCAAATGCTCAATTCCTGCAGGAGATATAACTAACTTGGATCTGTCTGATGAATGGATTAAGAATTCAGGTGGACCTTGTGTTGGTATTGTAGAGTTTGATGGGGTTACAATCCGCTGGTTCGGAACTGTACAGCTTTTTGAGGATATTCTAGCTGTATATTCAGAGTCTGAGAAAGAACACATCGTGGATAACGATACCATGGCTGCAGCAGCAACTTCTTTTGACAATGGTACAGACGTATCACTTTTGGATGGTGATACTACTGTTGCTTCTCTTGGTGATGGTAATACAGACATGCAAACTGACTCAGCTTTTGGTAAGGTCACTTGGGAAGAAACTGTAAAAGGGAGAGCATTCACATCTTTATTATGCAAATCTGGTGGCGGTGTAGAAGGCCATGAACTTGCCACTGTTATGTTTGACGTCAATTGAATATTCAGTTCATCTGTTGTTGGCAGTTGAGAGGCCTGTAAATGACCCTCTGCTGCACCTGTCAGTGGGAATGAAAAATGCATTTTTGGGGTGAGTCATTGGGTACTTTCATGTGAACAATTTATTACATCATAAATAACATGCTGTGATTATACAAAGAAATCTCTGGCATAATATCAAGGCACCATTCTAGAAAAAGAAGAAAAGACAGCATGGAACTAGATATGAAGGAAATTAGAATAATAGATGGCTGGCAACATGATCAAGGTTAGAGAGAGAAAGACCAAGTGATGGATGCAGGTGGTTCTGGCAAAGAAAGAAAGAAATGGAGAATCATGAAGCTGAACAACACGGAAGATATATCAAGTACAAACTGCCACTGAACATTGGGATGGAGTCTGCTGACATTGTAAGCTGATAGGCTGTCAGGGAATGCACCTCTTGATGGTAGATTACCAGGGAGAGGTGGTCGTATGCCTGTGGAACCAGATGGAGAAGGCGGGGAAACGGATTAAGAACCTGTATGTGGAAAGAATGAAATTGTGGGGATCGGCAGGGGTTTTGGAAGAATCTCAAAACTGAGAAGGAAGACCAGAAGAACTTTCAATCAGATAGCGGTGGGAACGATTAGTAGTGTGAGTCTTCGCTGGCTGTTGAATAAGGGGACAGAGCACCTTTGGGAATGTTCCTGAGTGCACTGATGTCAGGTTCTTAGCTCGACTCAACTGTTGACAAAGAAATATCTAAACCCCCAGGAAGAAACACCATCAACCTATGAATAATCCCAGCCTGTCCATAAAGTTCCATGCTGAATCATGATCAGGATGTCTCTCTGCAGATGTGAACTCCTTGCACCAGTCTTAAACACCTTGGTTTCTGGGCCAGGATAAGGGAAGGAGAGCCTGCAACATAATCCCTGCTGGAGAAGGTACTTTTGTATCAGGTCAAGAGAAATATGTCTAACACCAACCTTACTCTGATAGATGCACTATTCTTTTACAGGGCTTAGACAACCAAAACGCCAGTAGGATCAGATTTTAGTTACCATGCAGTCTTCTAGAGAGTTCAAAACCAACCATCACATAATAGCAATACATTCTTTCACACACAGGTTCCCTTGAATGCCATGATGCTTATTTAACTTGCCAAAAACCAATAGTACATCTTAAACAACAGAAGCTTTCAGTAACTGGGATCCCTGTAATCAAGTTCAGATGCTCTAAACTTCTCCGTGTAAGTATATTATGATCCCACTACATGCAATCACCGGTATTCTATTCTAGGTATCATGAAATAACTGATCCTTGCAGAATGACATAAAATCAATTATGCTGGAGTCCTGTATTCTCTTCACTTCAGAAATAATTATATCAGTCTACCAGCAACAACAATTTCTTGTTCCTTTTGAACTAGAACTGAAGATGCCAGTAACATCTGGAAGTTAAGTGAATTCAGATTCACAAATGAAAATACAGAATTCAAATTAACATGACATATAAACTAATATAACAAACTAATACTGCACAATCTAACCAGCAGTGTTAGAATCAAACAGATCAGAAATTATTGCCAGTCAATCAAAGAAATATACCATGTACAAAACATATATATATTGTAATGAAAATAATATCATACATACATGGTTTCTGGCGCTGAATGAAGCTGTTGTGGAACTGCAAGCACTGTCAGGGGAAGGTGCTGGGCTGAGGGAGTTGTCAGGTTTACTGCATAAGCATTATGATGCTGGGGTTCGCCCTCTGTCGTGGACATGCACAGTGATGTGGGCAAAACATGCTCCATAGATGCAGATTTAGGAGTAGTGGGTCTTGAGTGAACATTGGATGTGAAAATTGTGTTCGTCTCCCTGGATACAGCATTGCTGGATGATGTCACTGGGGATGTGTTGTGCAGTGCCACTGTAGTGGCTGTGGCAGTTCTGGCATGTGAATCGGCACACTCAGATGACTTTGAAGAAACTGGTATTAAAGATAAAGAGTTTGGTCTGGGCTGCACAGTTCTTGAGGACTTTTTCAGCTTGTGGACCTTTACTGTCTCTCTTGACTGATTTGTTGGCAACTGTCAGTTGCTTGGAGGAGTTAGAAGTGTTTATAATAGCGGGGTTTGACCTGATCAAATGTAGCTCTTCAACTGCAGATGTGGGATCGGGAACCAATTTACTCACTTTATTATCTTGTACACTGATGGCTGCTATACAACGCATGTTATCTGCTACATCCATACACTGATCACCATCGTCTCTCCTGTCGCTGCTACTATTAGAGCAGGCCATCTTATTTACATGAGCATGTTCCTTTGATGTAACATTATGATTTAATAAAGTGGTGCATCTTATCTGAGGGCTCGTCAATCTTACAATACTGGCTGGTGTGCCTATATGCTGTTTGTTTATAGGTTTTACCAACTGGGTTAAAATAACTGATGACTTTAACCTAGATCCATCAAATGTCTGAAGTGAACTACTATCCATGACGTGTGGAGGATTAGCACTAGGGCTCGTCACAGAGCTTTTTGTGTCACTATGACTGGCTGTGCTACTAGAAGCAGAGGTCACCGGCCCTGCCTGTGGGCTGACTACAGTTTGAGTGCAAGGGTGTGAAGACTTTGTACTGGTTGTTAGTGGAGAAGGCTTGGAATCTACTGTTAATGTTGACGCAGGAGTCAGCTTAGCTGTGACTATGACAGGAGAAGGAAATGAAGTCAGCAAGGAAAATTCAGAAGCTGGAGATGATACTGGGACTATATTATGTTTCATGGAGCAAAGGGAGGGTTTTGAAGTGCTGCCTGGTGACAGAATATGTTGCTTGACAACACTGTCAGACAATAGTACTGCTTCATTTTCTACAAGACATGTATGGGATACTGAATGACTGTTCGTTACATCTACACAAACATTGTCTTTGACTTTATTCCCTGTGCTGCCTTCATTAGAAAGTGGTACTGCCTTGACTATGACATTGGAATTGATACTGCTGACTGGGAAAGGCAGTCTGAACAATGGCTGTAGTTTTGCTGATGGCAAGAGCCGTGCTGAGTGCTTCATATCATTTAGTGAAGTCAGGGTCAGTGACACTGAGGATGTACTTTGTGATTGCTGCTCTGCCTGAGGAAATGGAAGCAATATGGGAGTCCCAATGGGTAGTTTTACAGTGGATGCTGCTGTGATAACAGAAGATTCTGAAGCTGGGGAATTAACATTTTGTACACAAGATGAAGCAGATGTGGAAGAAACAGATGATGTGACTGCACCTCCCACAGGTGATGACACTGAGGTATCTGCCCCTGGAACTGAAGGAACAATGTGTGCTGTTCTCACAAACACATAATTTGTGGTATAACATGCTGGTCTCACAGGAAATGACTTCAACTCTGGTGAACTGTGCACATGGCTCAGGGTGACCAACTGTCGTTGCTGGACCATCTTTTGACCTGGCTTCTTTAAGTGTGCTCTAACTTGACTCGGAATTAAGGGAGGCATTAGTTTATAATTTTTACGACTAGAATATGCCTTTATAACAGAGGAAGATGTCTCATTTTTAGAACTGTGTTTTACATTTGACTTGAGGCTTCTTGTTGGATATCCCGGATGCGGTTTGTCCAAATGCAAATGATTTAATCTGCCTAGACCAGAGGACACTGAAGTTGACAGGGTTTCTAAACATTTCAGGGATGAATTCCTTGAGTCTGGCTTCACTGTCTCACAGGTTTTATCTGGAACAAACATTTTTTTCAAGCATGATCATGTGAAATATTAGAAACAACACCTAAGGTATATATATATATATATATCTGAGGAATTTGAAATCAAGGGTGGAGTTAAGCAAGGTTGTGTACTAGCTCCCACCCTCTTTGGAATATACTTTTCGCTTCTACTGAAGTATGCATTTCGTGATCATGATGGTGGTGTGTACATTCGCTCGCGCTCAGATGGCGGCCTCTGCAGTGCTCAGAGATTGAAGGCTAAGACCAAAATTAGGAGGGTACTGATCAGAGAGTTGCTTTTTGCAGATGATGCTGCAGTTACGACCCACTCTGAGGAAGAATTGCAATGTCTACTATCTGCATTCTCCAATGCTTGTTCTGAATTTGGTTTAACAATTAGCAAAAAGAAGACACAGATTATGTCACAAGGTGCACATGGGGTACCATCAATCTTTATTGACGACGCCGAACTAGAGATAGTAGACCATTTTACATATCTAGGATCAGTGGTAAATAGCAAATTATCCCTAGATCAGGAAATCGGCATCCGGATTGGTAAGGCAGCAACAACAATGAACAGGTTAAGAAAAAGAGTCTGGGAGAACAGGAAGCTTACTGCCAAAACAAAAGTCCTTGTCTATCAAGCCTGTGTCCTTAGTACTCTTCTCTATGGCAGTGAAACCTGGACAACTTACTCACACCAAGAGAACAATTTAAACAGCTTTCATATGCGGTGTCTGCGAAGAATTCTTGGTATTAAGTGGCAAGACAAAATCACAAATACTGAAGTATTGGAAAGATCAGGTTGTGTGACAGTTTATTCCATGCTCAGTCTTCGTAGACTTAGATGGATAGGACATCTTAGGAGGATGGATGATGGTAGAATACCAAAGGATATCTTTTTTGGTGAATTACAGATGGGTAAGAGATCTCAGGGTCGGCCTCTACTACGATACAAAGATGTGTGTAAGCGGGACATGATTGATACAGGCATTGATAATGCACATTGGGAGCAAGTCGCCGCTGAACGTGTTGCATGGAGGGCAAATATCAGAAATGGAATAAAGTCAAAGGAGAAAATTATTGCAGAAAAGTCACACACCAAGCGTTTGAGACGTAAGATGGTGCATGATGGTGGAAATGACCACGTGTTCACATGCACCCACTGTGAACGGACATTTACAGCGCAAATTGGCCTTATCAGTCACACTCGCTACCGCCATAGTTAAAAGTTATTATGCCTTTTTAGAGCACAAACTATCGTCTGTCAAGACGGCAAGGTGCCAATGAAAAAAAAAAAAAAAATATATATATATACTTTTTTTTTAAATCACTGACTACCTGAAACTCTTCTCTTATGTCCTGAGGAGTAGAATTGTTATGCAATGACAGCTTTTGCTGAAGGTATGTGAAGTATTAGGTTTTCACATACACTAGGAGGGATGACAACTTCCTTCCTCATCACCTGTCCTTCCAAGAAATCCTCTGTGAGGTTGGGTCTCTGGCTATGGCATGTTGAACCATTGCTAGTGCCTGGTGGAATGTCTGGGCTCACTTGCCAACAATTTGCCATAGGCTTTTATTTGTATATCGCCTCTGACAGACAAGTAATTATCATCATACCAGAGATTACAATCTGTATCCTATCATATATCCCATCCTAACCACTTGGCCATTCGCTCTGTATGAAGAATCAAGTCACAGAATTTCAAGATAGTTAAGAGTGTGATAACATTATTTTCATGACGAATCATGTCACAGAATTCTAAGAAAGTTAAGAGTGTGACAACATTATTTTTGTGAAGAATCCAGTCACAGAATTCTAAAGTTAAGAGTGTGAAAAAAAATCTTGGTGAAGAATCAAGTCACAGAATTCCAAGAACTTTAAGAGTGTTACATTATTTTTGGCTCCTTAGTAAAATAAGAGAATTACTAGATACATGAGTGTGCTATAACTATATCGCTTATACTCCCTCACTAAAAATAGTCAATAATTTGATCTCCTAAACAATATCCATCTTAAACATTTCTACATTCATCTTCTATAACTAAAGTACACAATGCATCTCATTTTTACCAAATCTGTGCACAGCTCTCACTTTCAAGCTGATTTTTCTTAGGCCTATATGGATACCAAAAAAAAAAAAAAAAACTTTTTCTTAAATGTCAATAGTATGTTTCCCGTGAATGTTAGAGGACAGAAAGTGTTGGCTGGTGAGTGTTCAACATCAATAGATGGACTGAAGAAGCCTGTCTGGTGGTATCATGACGATACAGAACAGATGGAGGATAGAAAGTGTTGAAGATTCATAATAGCTGGCCATCCATGTAGAGACAGCACTGGTTGATGATGAATCATGGTTTGAATTTTCAGTTAATTTTCTATTATATTCGTTTCTTGAATTTCGGTAATTTGTATTAATTTCTTGAGTATTAGCTCTGCAAAGAATTTCACTGCTGTGGGTATATGAAGTGCTATGATAATCACATTTTCCCAGCTTGACTACAAGGAGAAATAGGTGGCCTGCCTTTCCTCATGTAGCACGGAGCGAGTTTAGGTATCATGCCCCATCTGTCCACACTCATACCACTGTCAGTGTAACGTCTCAACCATTACACCAACACGCCCACTTATACCTGATATGCTTTTTGAAATTGTCATACTTAATACACTAAATCCTTACCAGTGCTCTGCCACTCATAGACAGTTTCATTCTCCCCATCAGCCTCGAGAGCAGAAAGTGTGCCAGCAGCAGCAAGGCTAACAGCCTTCGTCAGCTGATCAGCACTGATGGTGGGTAGACTATCCGACATGCTCTCAGCAGCCCCACGACCACATCCGCAGTACTGGGTATCCACATATAGTAGACATAGATCTTACAGGTGTACTGTGGATTTTTAAAAATAAAAACATACTTGTAGTATAAACAACATGAAACAATGGATTCAAAATTATGCTCAGTGAGAAATAAGGTGGCAGGGAGAGGGGGAGAGGGGTGAGAACAAAATACACAGAGATAGAGATAGAGAGAGAGAGAGAGAGAGAGAGAGAGAGAGAGAGAGAGAGAGAGAGAGAGAGAGAGAGAGAGAGAGAGAGAGAGAGAGAGAGAGAGAGAGAGAGAGAGAGAGAGAGAGAGAGAGAGAGAGAGAATTGAATTGAATTGAATTGAACTTTTGAATTGAACTTTATTTAAAAAGGGTTACAAATTGGGTATGTAGGCCCGTCTTACATTCGGCCCTTCCAATCACTCATCTTTCGTTCATCAGCAGTGCATGATACATTCACATAGGAAAAAAACAACATTGTCAAATGAATGTTGTAAGCATAATCAATGCATATTATCATGTTATGTGACACATCTCCCCTCCCACACAGACATCCCGCACCAACCCACACACACACATCCCCTCACCAACCCAGACATCTCACAACCACTCACACACACATCCCTCACCCACATACCACCCACTCACACATACCCCAACCCACACAAACTCACCCACACACACACATGCTCCACCAACCCCCCCCCCCCCCAAAACACACACACACCCCTCTCACACAAATCCCTCACCCATTCACACATCAACAACCCATAACCTCACATCTTCCCATCCGCACACACACATTTTCCCACACACCCCACTGTCGCGAAAAATAAACTTGATAGTTTCGATCGATGACAAACAAGACCCGACATTAGTCTGCAATAACGAAACCCTTTGATGTGTATAGACGGAAGAACAAAAATACGTCGCGACAAACTGTCTGCCTACGGTCAGCATTTCTGTACGATGTGGGTTGTTCGAGGAACACAATACGTCGCGTTACAATGTCTATACTTGTCGGCATTTTGTTAACAAGTTGTTGTTCGAGAAACGTACACTGGCATCATCCGTCTGCAAGGCGGGAGTCAGCCTTTGAAGTGGTAGACGGAATGTCTGGCCAGAAGTCGGATGGAGTCTTGTGATGTGGAGAAGGTCTCTAGATCACAGACAGGAGACAATTTCCCAGATGAAAGGGGACACCAGACAGAGGTTCACATTGAGTTGGGAAAAATACAGAGAAAAACAACTTCTCGACGCCTCAGCGTCTAGACAAATTGGTGACGTCACTCAAAGCCGATATAAAGGCCGTTGAAGTAAACAAGTTGCGTGAGTCGACCAAGATTTCTGAAGTGTGAAGGATCGGTGCAGTTTCCGAGTTGTGATCAATAAAAGAAACTATAGTGTCAAATTGTTGATATTTATCGCGGACATAGATCCAGTGTGTGATCGCATAGTTTCAATTAGCAACCGGAATAGGCATATGGTAGGCTATTAATCATATCTAACTTAGAGTATGATTAGGAATGGAGTACAGTACTGTGCGGTGATATAATGTATTATAGGTGTGGTGATATAATGTATTATAGGTGTGGTGATAGAATGTTCTATAAGTGCGGTGCTAGAAAGCATCATAGGAGCGTCGGCACTAGTATCCTATTGTGTGGCTTTAACTAGCTTGTGTGATATATCATTTTACTCAGGGAGTTGAGGACAATGTAGTGGGATAATAATTAGAGAGATTGAGGATGGTTGGGAGGGAGGAGGGGAATGTGAAATGGTAGGATCTTCCAGTAGGGCATCTGCTGGGTTTCTACCCGTTCCTTTATTCTTTCCTGGTGTTGCCATGCCTCAGACCATGTGATGAGTTATTTGGCCGTATGACAGAGATCGGATCTCTGTTGTAGATCTGAGTGCTGCTATTGGCCTACACTTACCTAATTCCGGCCAGGATTGAGTTGCTCTCACCATGGTATTCTCTACTCAACAGGTTCCATGTAGGTGTGCTATGATATTCAACAGTGAAGCTAGAACACAGTTTAGAAGATGATGGCTCAGGATTTGAAGACAGAAGTTGCTGAGAGGCCTCTACTTTGGGCTTATACCCAAGTTGGTCTGCGGGAACCTGGCTTCTGCTGAGCAGGACAGGCTGATGATACTTATGTTTAGCAAGTGATAGTTGTATCACTGAACAGTCAGAACACTATATCTATATACAACACTGATACCAGGAACATTTATATAAAGTTATAGAAATATCTGGAACATTCAGATTGTGGTGTTAATATGGGGAATCTTTACAACCAGTGACACTAGATCAATTAAAATTCCCTAAGTAACAGTGACAATAGTGTTAGAATTCTCTGAGTAACAAACAGTTAATAACAGAGGAAACTCATAGTGTGAATTACATTGAAGACTCTTCATTAGACAGTGTTTGCCATGGATGTCCAAACATCTGGATGCCTTGAGAGATAGCGGAGAAACTCTTCACGTGACCGGAGAAGCATCACCTTGGTGAGGTTGCTTGTCTGGAATACATGGTGCTGGTGTGTTCTCAGCACAGTGATGAGAATGACTATACTCCTGAACACTGATCTGAGTCTATATACACTTTAGAATATACGTCACACATTCTACACATTATACACACACACACTTCTCCTACATATACTCTTTGTTTTAATAAATTTCTTGTTTTTATTTGTTGAAGCTAGAGTTGTCAAGTATGTTATGTTGGGGAAGAAAGAGAGGGGGCATGATCCAGGGGTGAGTAAGAGTGAGAGGAAGGTGTCTTCAGATTGAGGGAGTGTTGTGGACGGAGTCTGCTGGATATCTCCAGGATAGTGATATTGAATTAAAATAAATGTGGGTGTTGATTCCCCTCACTCCAGGGACGACACTAAAGAAGTAAAGAAGAACAAATAACTACTACGACATTCTTTACATACGACACACACCAACCACACATACATCCCCCATCCACACACACACATCCTCCACCCACACACATTCCCCCACCGACACACACATCCCCCTCTCGCCCTACACACGCTCAAACACAGAGAGAGAGAGTGAGAGAGAGAGAGACAGACAGACAGACAGACAGACAGACAGACAAACAGACAGACAGAGACAGACAGACAGACGGATGGACGGACGGACAGACGGACGGACGGATGGATGGGCGGACACAGACGGACGTGCGGGCGGGCAGGCGGGTGGACGGACGGACCGATGGACAGACAGACAGACAGACATTGTGTCTGATCAATCATCTCCATTAAGTAGATGAACAGAGTGTTACGATCATCTGACTGAAAGTTACAATTCCTCCTGGTCGGGCAACAATGTTTAAGATTGTGTTTACACTATTTATGTAGCTTACTGCTTACATAAGTGTTTTAACTGGACAGTTGTGGCTACATTCAATTAGATAGCGCTGTTAGTGATAAAACTGTCAATTCTGGGCATAGTCTGTGTAGAAATAATTATGTTTATGTGACAGCCTGTCTGAAGCCACTTAGGCCTAACATTGTAAATCTAGTTCATGTTAGAAATGACTGAGATAATCAAGGTATTTGTGAAGCCAATGTTAGTGTTTTAGGTAGGCCTTTTGATTCAGAATAGAACAGGAAACAGAAGACTTAGTTTGCCAATCATTGTTAAATAAATATAACTACAGAAACATCACATTTGTTTGTTTCAAATTTGTGTATGTATTTCATTTAATGGACATTAATAGCTTTTAAACATCATGCTTTCAACATAATGAAATCAGTATTATCATCTAGAGAGATTAGCGCCACATTACAAATGACTATTGTCAAATGTTATATTCAATTCCATTCCATTGGCACCTTGCCGTCTTGACAGACGATAGTTTGTGCTTTAAAAAGGCATAATAACTTTTAACTATGGCGGTAGCGAGTGTGACTGATAAGGCCAATTTGCGCTGTAAATGTCCGTTCACAGTGGGTGCATCTGAACACGTGGTCATTTCCACCATCATGCACCATCTTACGTCTCAAACGCTTGGTGTGTGACTTTTCTGCAATAATTTTCTCCTTTGACTTTATTCCATTTCTGATATTTGCCCTCCATGCAACACGTTCAGCGGCGACTTGCTCCCAATGTGCATTATCAATGCCTGTATCAATCATGTCCCGCTTACACACATCTTTGTATCGTAGTAGAGGCCGACCCTGAGATCTCTTACCCATCTGTAATTCACCAAAAAAGATATTCTTTGGTATTCTACCATCATCCATCCTCCTAAGATGTCCTATCCATCTAAGTCTACGAAGACTGAGCATGGAAATAAACTGTCACACAACCTGATCTTTCCAATACTTCAGTATTTGTGATTTTGTCTTGCCACTTAATACCAAGAATTCTTCGCAAACACCGCATATGAAAGCTGTTTAAATTGTTCTCTTGGTGTGAGTAAGTTGTCCAGGTTTCACTGCCATAGAGAAGAGTACTAAGGACACAGGCTTGATAGACAAGGACTTTTGTTTTGGCAGTAAGCTTCCTGTTCTCCCAGACTCTTTTTCTTAACCTGTTCATTGTTGTTGCTGCCTTACCAATCCGGATGTTGATTTCCTGATCTAGGGATAATTTGCTATTAACCACTGATCCTAGATATGTAAAATGGTCTACTATCTCTAGTTCAGCGTCGTCAATAAAGATTGATGGTACCCCATGTGCACCTTGTGACATAATCTGTGTCTTCTTTTTGCTAATTGTTAAACCAAATTCAGAACAAGCATTGGAGAATGCAGATAGTAGACATTGCAATTCTTCCTCAGAGTGGGTCGTAACTGCAGCATCATCTGCAAAAAGCAACTCTCTGATCAGTACCCTCCTAATTTTGGTCTTAGCCTTCAATCTCTGAGCATTGTAGAGGCCGCCATCTGAGCGTGAGTGAATGTATATACCACCATCCTGATCACGAAATGCATATTTCAGTAGAAGTGAAAAGTATATTCCAAAGAGGGTGGAAGCTAGTACACAACCTTGCTTAACTCCACTCTTGATTTCAAATTCTTCAGAAGTTGCACCATCAAACTTGATTATACCCTTCATGCCTGTGTGGAACGATTCCACAATGGACAGAAGAATGTTATATATATATATATATATATATATATATATATATATATATATATATATATATTATATTATATATATATATATATATATATATATATATATATATATATATATATATATATATATATATATATATATACACACACAACACTACTATATGGCGCAGAAGCCTGGACGTTGAATAAGCCAAATAGAGGCCCTGGAGATGTGGATGTACAGAATGTGTCATGGTTCATGGAAACAAAAACAATAAAATACAGAGGATCTAGAAAAACTGGGAATGAAAAGAGAGTTGATGAAAGAAATTAAAACAAGAGGCAAGTGAAATATTTTGGCCATATTAAAAGACATAACACTTGTATAAAAACGATACTGGAGGGTGCTTCCGGTGTCCAGATCACTACCATCCAATCTTGCTCCTCCGGCACTCAACATCGCAAAAATATTGAAAACCGGCTCATATGCTCTATGGGGTGCCTAAGACCACACGGCCTCAACACCCAACACAGTTTCATCTAATCGTAGTCATTTCCCCTCTCCTCCCCACTCTCTTGCTTCCACACCCTCCTAGGTGTCACCCTCTCCCTGTCTCTTACTAGTCCTTTTCTCTACTAAAATTATCTTCTACCCTGTCTCCCTTGGCCGATTCCCAGTGACCGAACCAGTAGTTACCTGGAGCATCCCGTATTACCACTCTTGGCACTCCTTTTGTACGCAATATAGTGTGGACCCGCAATGAAATCACTACTCCTCCCGGACCCAATAATCCCTCTACCAGTTAGCAACTACACTGTATATGCGGTTGTGTGTGCATGCACATATACACAAATACATATGTGTATGTGTTTGTATATGCACAGATATATATGTCTCTCCCCCTCTCTCTCTCCCTCTAAAAATAATCTTACACCAACCCCCCCCCCTCTCTCTCTCTCTCTGCCTCTCTTTCTCTCTCTCTTTCTCACTCTCTCAAAAATCTTGCTTCTCTGTGCCTACCTATGCCATGTGTATTATACATATACAGCCCCAATAACACAAGCACTGGGTGATTTGATACTTAAATACGTTGTATAACAATCAACCTTACTGACTCTATTTCATAGGGAACAGTGTGAGTGAAGCCTCGTATTTCTAGACCGACCTACTCCGCACACTTCATGCGGTATGTCGCAGGCACTATTCCAACCTCCTCTCTCTCTCTCTCCAAACTGTGTTCCTGTCATGTGGTGTTCTTGCAGTCTCTGTTTGGCTGGTTTCTTTACATATGTTGTCTATATATGTTATAAACAATAGAGGGGACAGGACACAACCTTGTCGTACTCCGGATATTATGGTGAAGGGTTCTGAGTGTCCTCCAGTTGCTCTCACTATGTATTCACTGTTGTTGTATAAGCTTCTACATAGATTTGTTAGATGTTTACTCACTCCATATTGTTTAAGGATTTCCCTAAGCGCGTTTCTATCTACTCTATAAAATGGCAGTTGATATGGAGTGAGTACAACTCAAGCATTTGCAATGCTTTTTGAGGACTTTTTCATTCTAAAACTACACTACACTTTCAACAGAGGAACAAATCAAAATCTTTATTAATATTACTTATTTATCGATTATCTGGTTTGTGCATATGAAACAAAGCAATCAATACATTACAGTATTTCATCGCGTATATCATGTGCGTGCTGAAACAGTGAACACGGACAGTGTAGCGCCTAACCTGGAGTGGCTACCACACATCGCCAGTCAGTAGTGTGTGTATCCAAGTTACAAACGGGTAGCCAAGCTCCCATCCAAAACATAGACAACAATGCAGACGGTAACCGACTTCCGGTACTGAGTTTCTTTTTTTACGACAGAGTAATCTTCCCTTCATTCCAACTTGCATATGTATAAGGAAAGGATTGCAGACAATGAGCAGGATCTGCAAGATTTAGTAGATGCGGTTGTTGCACACAGTGAACAACTAGGGTTAGAATTAAATTGGAAGAAGGCACAGATTATGATGGTCGTCACTAGGAAGAAGGAAATATAACAACAATGTCTATTCTGTTGTTTGCCCATCAAGAATAATAATGACCATTCATTTCATCCTGTGGGGTTGAAAGTTTGGAGCCGTGAGTTCTAAGATGGCTGATAAGGCCTATTTTGGCTCGAAGTATTCTTTGACAATGTGGACAAAGCTCTTGCAGTCCTGGTTGCTTCACAAGTTACTGCACCCTTGTGTAATGAAGTTGGATGAAGATTGACTTGTGCGATGAATTGGATTAAAGTGAGGAAGAGTTGCACAATTCGTCTACCTCACTCTCTCGCTTGAGTCCATCTGAGTCCAGTGGCAAGACAAATCAAGACGACTCGAGACGAATACAGGTGCAGTGGATCACCAGTGCGCTTTACGTGCCTTGTCGTGCTCATTACGTTCCACAAAGCTTTGCAGGTAAACGCCGTCTTGCCTGTTGAATCAACAGTGATGTCTTCAGCGCAGTCTGCCGAGTCCTGTCTTCGCATGCTGGGTAATCATACCCTAGTTCACCGATTTGTTTGACACCAAATCGGCTACCCACTCCTGGTTTAGCCAGCCTGTCACAGCTGTTACCCGGGGAGTAGCCGCTGTCGCATGCTGACAGCTACTAGGAACCACAGGCGTGAGCTGGATGTCAGGCTTGGACCAGTGGGGGTGGGCCATGAAAAGAGTGATAACAATGTAATATACAAGTAAATGGGACATTCTTAAACAAGTGAATCGGTCCAATTATCTCAGAACAGTCATAACATCTGATGGGAGATGCCTTGAAGAGATTAGAACAAGAATCGCCATGGCGAAGGTAGCCGTTTGCAAGATGGAAAACATAGTGACTAATAAAAAAGATGTCATTTGCAACAAGAAAAAGAATGGTGAGTTGCTACATAGAACTTGTACTTTTGTATGGATGTGAAGCGTGGACAATGAGCAGACAGGCTAAAAGACATCTGATGGCTGTAGACATTGGTTTCTGAGGAGAATGCAAAGAATACCATCAACAGGCAGAAAAACCAATGACCAAGTCCTACAAGAAAAAAATGAAAATCGTAAATTTATTAGAGAAATTAGACGTAGAAATTAGTTTTTGACATGCTATGAGAAGAAATAAACTGGAGGACTTGGTGAAAATAGCAGGATTGACGGGAAAGATCTAGAGGATGACAAAGAAGTAAATACCTGGATGGCTTGACCACCTGGCATGGTCGAACAAGAACACAGAGCTCATCCACGACTCTGGTGATCGAGTGAAACGGCGAGACATGACCGTCTACGCTTTCCGGCATGGCACGTGATGACGACGACGACGACGACGACGATGATGATGATGACGATGACGATGATGATGATGATGATGATGATGATGATGATGATGATGATGATGATGATGATGATGATGGTACCATTTGGCCTGAAGGACCCTATGAATATTCGTCATTGTTGGTAGCGCCAGGATATGCCTCATGCATATAATTGGTGTGTCCTTTGTGCACCCCAGCATTCTGTATGCCCTCCAACCTTTCAAGCTAGCTCTTTGATACTGTCAGCAGCCCCAAACCATACTCAATGACAGAAATTATTAACTGCTGAATGAGCCTGTACAACATCCTCTGATATACCCCGGTTGCTGCCATAGCCCTCAATGCATTAAGTCTCCTACCAGCCTTCACCACCATAGCCTCCACATGATCCTTAAAAGATAAACACCTGTCAAAGGTGATACCCAAGTACTTCAATTTACTCTCTAGCCTACGATGACATCTTCAACATAATACCTGGGACATCTGTCTTGACGATCCGCTTATTCGTGGAATACCACACAACCGATGCCTTGTCTGGGTGTATAATGGCCCCTGCGTCCCTGCACCACTCCGTTACCCTGTTTACCGCCACCTGTAAGTCTTTCGCCAAACTGGCCCTGTCTCTGCCCTGTCTGTACATCAGCACATCATCTGCAAATGTCAAGATTATATCCACACCTGGTGCCTCAATAGCTGCGATTTTGCTGATGTAGACAAAGAGCAATGGGGACAAGGCAGATCCCTGTGGCAACCCAGGTGTAATAGTACATGGGTCAGAAGTCCAGGAACCCATGCGCAGTGCAACTTTACGCTCATAAAGGACCGCCGCAACCCATCTAACAAGGCAAGGGCAGACTTCCGTGTCAAACAGTGTTTATATCAACCGATCATACTTAACCATGCTATACGCATCATCCAGGTCAAGACCTACCGCAACTGTCTCTTGTTTATCCTGGAAGCCCTCGTAGACATCAAATGCAAAAGTTGCAGCATTGGCCCAGGTGTCATTTCCAGGCCGGTAACTCACGAGTCCTTTGGGAAGCAGGTTACGACTTTCCAAATGTCGCTGCAGCCTGGTGCTACTATCTTTTCGTGGACTTTGCCATACGTGTTTTGTAGGGTTATGATTCGTGTCAACGTCTCTAGGGGTTTATAAACAAGGGTTCAGACAGGCAGTTGATGCGAGTACAGACGAGACATGAAAAGCATGAGTATATCATTAAACATCTTTAATGGTCATACATCGTTATAGCAATATCTACAAAAATCATTTCACAAAACTCGCACAGCTCTCGCACTACGCTCGCAATATACTTACTCGGCGAATAACATAATCGTGCTTCAGCATCCACACTAACACACGGCTTGCAGCGGCCCCATTCGTTCTCACTAGCGAAGCTTAAGTCTAAGTAAATGGTCTATTTATCTCTCCCAAACACTGTCACGCATCCTCTCTCATCCACAGCCCGAGTCCCATCTGAGGCTTCCTATTCAGTTAGGTGGTCACGAGGTACTTGACTCTCGTGGCGTCCGTGCTAGTCGAGTCTGTCCTGCACTCGCCTGTTGAGGCAGGCGTACTGCGTCATCCCGTCCAAGGTGAACTTGTCCTGTCATTCAAGGGCACAGTCCTGTCCCTAACCCTCTGTCATTGGCGTATGGACCGGTCTACTATACCCGTACTATTCCCAAGCTCTACGCCTGTCCTCTGTCCTCTCTGTCATGTCCTTTTGGAGACCTTGACAATTTGGTATCCATTAAGTTTGGAGTGATCTATACCTGGTTTTGGGAGTGGGACCAGGTAGCTATGCAGCCAATCATGGGGCATTTCCGCCGTATTGATGCTTAGGTTAAAACAAAGAGCCATCTCCTCCAAGTGCACATTATTTATGTTACTCATGTTGGAGTACCTCACCTCATCCGGACCTGGCGCTGTGTCTTTAGCCCGCTTCAGCACCCATATAACATCCTCCACCTTAATCTCACAGTCCTCCTTCCTTGTGACCCGTGACAAGGCTTCTCTGACGTTATCTCTAATAGCTCTATCTTGCTGATCAGTCTGTTTTAAAAATCGTGCAAGAAAAGCCCGCCCCCCACTCCTTTGTCCTTGTCAGTTTTCATAGGTCGGTTGTTATCATCATAAACTGTACTATGTGTACCAGGCATAGTCTGTCTCTTCATCTGCCGGTGCAGCCTCCAGAATTTTCCCAATGTCACATCCCCACCGACTTCATTGATAAACTGTTCCCACCTAATCCTTTTTGCCTCTGCTGCCTGGAGTTTAAAACCCTGCACTTTTACTTTTTTATATTTTTCAGCCACCTCCAATTCAGTGTCAACTGAATTGGTTGTTCTCCGCACCCTCTGCCAATTCTTATGGCCGCCCTCTTTTCCCTCCATGAATTCTCCACGTCTGGTGTCCACCATGGTGGTTGGGTAAAAATTCTTCTTGTTGGTTTAGATCTTCCCTGTGATCTTAGGCGCCCCAAGAGCGAAGAGTGGTCGCGATCATAACTGAATGCCTTGCGGGCTCTTATATAGCCCTAACTGTGCTGGGCTTGAGTATCAGTACAGAACAGGGGAGATAGTCACTTCTATGGTCTCCAAGGACGCTCCATTTTATGTCGGATACTGTCTCTTGGGATACAAGTACCAGGTCGATGGCCGTGTCAGGCGTCAGGGTCCACCGGTCTCATTGCTAGACTAGTGGGTGTCCCGTCATTTAGACAGGCAACATCCGTCTCATCAGGGCCTCAGCAAGAGCAGTACCCTGTCTGTTCTCACCCGACCTGTCCCATTCCTTGGCGCGGGCGTTGAAATCACCACATATCAGATACCTGGTACCAGGTGTGTCCACTGAACCTTTCAACCAGTCCCAACTCTCTCTGCTTATGCAAAATACCCCACTTACATATATATTTATCAAGTTCCAGCTGTATCGGCCTATTTGTATCCGCATTCCCTGCACCTCTTTACTCTCCTGACCCCATCCACTCATATAAAGTATCGAATGCTGTAAACCATCCTTGACCACCAGAGCCTGCCCATGTCTTCCCTGCCCGGTTGGGTTAATGTAACATGTATAGCCAGGGCACTTAAAAGAGTTTGTATTCAGTTTGTGTGCAGGGACGCAGAGGTGTTTCCACGGCACCAGGGCCGGGTTATATACTGGCCCAGACCTATTGGCGCGTTCTCGTCGAGCGTCCTGGGCAACAGGTCCCTTCGGGGTCCTGGCTAAAGTCAGAAGGATCGCCGATTCCTCCGAAGTCGGAGAGTGTCTGCCTGTACGGCGAGGAACCACCAGTCTGCACACCAATAAGCCAGACATGGGACAACGGATACTCACGCAAACCTCAGGTCCTGTATGACTTCACACTGATGTTGGACAACAGGATGCCTTCATCCGACATACAGGACTTGTGGCTGGAGCTCAAGCCAACGAAAACAAGCAAGCAAGTTTGTGTGCAGAGTTAACCATGGATAGGATCGGTCTTACTCTTATTTTGCATTTATGATTTATATTCAAAGGCATTTATGCGCTGTTCAACTTGTGTAGTAAGTGTCCAGGTCTCACAGGCGTATACTGCAATGGGAAAGATGCATGCTCTTAAAATTCTAATTTTTGTAGTTTTATCTGTCCCTCGCCACAATTTATTCAGTTGTTTTAGTCTTTGAAGGGTAATAGAAAATAGCAGCCGTACAGAACACAAATTCTGAGCGGAACCACGCGCGGCCGTTAACCCGGAAGTGAATACAAATTTGTAGCAAATATTTCCGGTTGATAACGCCAAGAAAGACTACGTTGATGAAGATCTGAGTTACCAGAAATTTTGTTTTTATTTTTATAATTATCAAGACATTGTTTATCTCACTAGGCATTTTGTAAATGTGCGTGTTTGTTTAATAAGTTATAAGAGGAAGGACTCTACATAGCGTTTCAGTTATTTTCTAAAATGCAAAAAATAGGCGTCGCAAACGTGCCACCAGCAACTTTTGGTGGCCGGGGGTGTGAAGGTAGCGACAGGGGAAACCTGCCCGGGATTATAAAACCTTTAGTTCCAGAGGTATGTTGTATTTTTACTGTCTTTCAATATTGTTTTGTTTAATTTATTTAACATTGAAGCATTATATGTACTGCATACGGTGAATAAACATTGGGAGGGTAAAATTGAAGTTTTTAGTTTTCGAAACCGGATAAGCGAAATATCTCGGTCAAAAATTATAAATAAAATAAATCATTAAATCATAGCTCCCAAGTGTATCAGCTTATTAATTAGTTTCCTCTTGCACTCACATGCCCTCTCAGAAAGGTGCAGCTGATTCATGTCAGCCTTGAGCTTCTTGAGACTATACCCATTGTCTTTGAGTCCAGCCCATCTCAATCTCTTATCATGAGCATATACTCATTGTCATTGAGTTGATTGAGTCACTGAGGACTAATTTAGCGTCTCTGGCCAGACTATTAATTTAGCGAGTCCCATCATCAATTTAATTTTGAGTGTTTACAAATGATACTGCCACAGTAGATAGGCCTTGAAATTCAAAATCTAATGGTACCTCAATGATGAGTGTATGTCACTTCTAAGTGAAGATATTCACATCTTTGTGAAGGTGAGACGAGTTGCGATTTTTCATCCTATTCATCCGTAAAGAGAACTCTCTAGTGTGTCCCTTTCCTCCAATCAGCGACACCCGCTGATGTCTGCGCGTCTATGCGTGCGAGATTGTCTCAAACTGTCATATGAAAACTGACTTCAAAAATATGTTCCGTCATGTTAAATAATTACAAAATAGTACAAGTATACAAATTAATTATTAATAATCTTTAAACTTGTGTTCTATTTAACTTTTGTAGGTCAAATCACACGTTTTATGTGTTGAAAAGTCTAGCACAATCACAATCGATATCATATGCGGTGGCCGTCATGACCCGTGGGTTTCCAATTCACAAAGTCACATCTTCACAGAAAATCTGTTTTTCAACCACAATTCGAGCAAGTTTAGCAATGAAACTTTGCTGATTCAGGAGCGATATTTTATACGGCAATTAAAATTCACATTAAACAAAGACATCTATTGGATTCATTGATTCCGATACGCGATCATTCCGCTGCTTGCTCCCCAGAAGTCGGCAGCTCGCATAGATCCATAGAGCACACTTTATTCACAAACTTCCAGTTTCTTAGTTCTATATAATATTTTACTTCGTAATGTTTAATAGTTTCTATTATATCACCTAATAATTTTGTGAAAAATTAAAAAAAAAAAAAAAAAATACATGCCCCAGTCGGGAAGTGAACCCCGAACTCCCGTGTGACAGGCGGGCTGCTTACGACTTACGCTAGCGAGAAGACAATGCTTCTTCTGCAAAGATATTTATAAAGTAAAGCCGCCGTTTTGGGTTTTATGATCGTAACATTTTCGCCTGTTTTTCAACCACAATTAAAGCAAGTTTAGCGATGAATCTTTCAAAATTTCTGAAAAATTTTGATGCAGAATTCGAAGACCCATCTACAATTGATGGTTTTCTATTGAAAGCGACAGATAAAAGTTATTTACGGTCCAATGTGCCATTTTCATTTTTCTCCGCGTGCGAGGTTGGTCGTAACCAAACGGGTCATAGACGGATTACGAAAACTGACTTCAAAAATATGTTCCGTCATGTTAAATGATTAAACAATAGTACAAGTATACAAATAAATTATTAATAATCTTTAAATTTGTTGTCTCTTTAACTTCAGTAGGTCAGATTGTACGTTTTGAGTGTTTTAAAGTGAAAGTGTAACATGCCACCACAGCGATCGATTCGCGCATGCGCAATCACCATGACGCATGCCATGTGTTTACCCATTCACAAAAACACGCTTCGCTAAAAATGTTCTTTTTCATCCACAAGTAATGCATATATTGAGATGAAACTTTCCAAATGTATGTAAACTATGATTAAAAGTTTGAAAATCCATCCAAACTTTAAATATATCTATTAACAGTGCCAAAATAATGTTACAAAGTGTACATGCCCATCCGATCAATAAGCCCAAAGAACAAAAACACATCCTCGCAGAAAAGATTGTTTTAATTAAGAAGTAATGCATATATTGAGATGAAACTTTCCAAATGTATGTAAATTTGGATGGGGAATTTGAAAATCCATCGAAAATTTAAATATATCTATTAAATATGCAAAAAAAAATTAATTACGGTAAGTATAAAATATATTCTTTGTTTATATAAAAGTTCACCATGATTTCAACCAATCGCCATGCACGGAATATTAAGTCAACCTTTCCGGGGAAAACCCCGGATGACGTGTGTTATTGTCAGTGAGATTTGAATGAATGAATGACGTCGAAAGAATGCATGGTCTGAACTAGCCGAACTGGGAGACCCGGTGAGTCATGGCTATCTGATTCCGTACATGATTTCTGTTTTCATTTCCG
The DNA here is from genome assembly GCA_014155875.1 of Cepaea nemoralis. Taxonomy (NCBI): domain Eukaryota; kingdom Metazoa; phylum Mollusca; class Gastropoda; order Stylommatophora; family Helicidae; genus Cepaea; species Cepaea nemoralis. The sequence continues at coordinate 203,375 of JACEFZ010028506.1, read as the reverse complement.
GTTGTGGCACGATGGATCTCGCTAATACTATTATTACTAGCATATATAGAGAAGGGAGGCTCTATTCGCAATTCCATTGCGAATAGAAAAAAATTATATTCACAATGGAATTGCGAATAGAGAAAAATTATATTCGCAATCGAATTGCGGGAAGTAATAAACATGCCACAGCGTCTGCTCACTAGTCAATTTCAGTTTGGGCCATTAAGAAGTTTAAGAAAGTGGTTAATTTAAATAGGAATGTTCACTGTTGTGAGTTAATTCTGCTGAATTCTCCGTATTTTTTAATGAATTACTCTTCTTCTTAATTCTGTCCGTTCTTTTGGCATCCCGTTTTATTTTTACATTACGTTAGTCCTGTTTAAATATCAAGAATAATTTTTTTCAGAACAGGTATCCCCAGTACAAATAACGATCCCTACAAATAATTCTGTCCCCAGACGAGTTCAAGAATTGTTAACTTTCGTTTCTATACAGTTACTGTTACCAGTCTTCCATGTTTGTTTACGCTACCGTCCTACTATTTATGTCCTGATAATATCGCAGCAGTGATGATTCTCTTAATTTGACACTTTCTATTGCCTCCATTGCATCCTCACTGAGTGACTGTTCTGGTCCAAGGTGACAGTAATATGCTTCGCCTCAGAGAGACATGATTAAGCAATTCAAACACCAGGCTTTCGACTGACTGACCTCATGAATTAATAAATAAACAAGGATAAGGAAATGCTACGCATATAAAGTGCAGGAAAACCTGGTATATATGAAGTATGAAGCAGGTGGAAAAGAGAGAGGAGAGAGAGAGATAACAAAGATAGTGTGGGAGACAGAGATATGAGAAAGATGTATTGAAAGACATTAAAGAGTGGTAAAGACAAGAAAGAGAGAGGTGGGAGATCGAGACTTAGAGCGCGAGAGAGAGAGAGAGAAGAACTCATGTTCGGATGGCTAAGAGCCTTTGCCAAGACAAAAGTAGAGAACAGATAAAAACAGAAAGACAAGTGTGCAGGTTCTTGTGCAACAAGATAAACAACACCTAATACACAAAATCCGTAGAAAACATGCCTAAAGCGAAATCATCAGACTAGCATTGGTGTCACCTAATTCCTGAAAACGAAAAAAAAAAATGTCTCCATGGCGGGGAATCGATCCTCGAGCTCCCGTGTATCAGGCGGAGACACTAACCACTATGCTACTGAGGACACGTTATAAGATCAACAAAATATTGTAATATGGAAACCCGCATAGGAATAATCACGTGACCTACTTCATTGCGAATATAATTTTTTTTCTATTCACAATTCCATTGCGAATAGTCACTCCGTATAGAGAATATTTAAAAATTAGGTTTTTACTTATGAAACCATCACAGTTGGATACAGCTTGACAAGACGAATCCCTAGGCATCTCAACGAAGACTACAGTAATTTTAAGCGGAGTTATTATTTTTGTGTCGTGATCTACAACCAGGAAGTGCAAAGAAATCTGAGTACATGGGGCGGCTCTTATCACTGTTTAATAAATTGGAAGCTGAGAAATTCTGCCTTCTATTATTGTGGCCTGTTTATTTTTAAACAGTCAACATATTACCATATATCATTGTGTCCCGGGTGGTGAAGCCTACCTTGACATATTATCTTATTTTCCTATAGGATGTGCCATGACCTAATTAATTAAAAATGGCCACCAATTGTTTATTATTCATTAAAAGTTTGTCCCATTGCTAATGACCTGACAAGATGTATATTGTATTGTGCGTTTTGGTAAAAGGAAAGTAAAGGATGTCGAGAGGATCGACTTCACTGCACCGGGTTTTATTTCATATGGCTCAGTCTCTTTCTGCAGGGCGGCCTGCCGAAATCATCGCTCAAAGCACGAGAGTCTCCGAGTCTCCAAGAAAAATGCACTCGACTATTAAGAATATTTGATTTAACAGTTAAAAATAGCTGCCCATTTATATTAATTAAATATTAAATGTCATGTGAAATGTTCGTGATTAGTGAAAGAACAATTCATGAAAATGTACTCACATTGTCTTAATGTACCCACTGCATTGCGACAGCTTTCTTATGTTGATTAAATATCACGCATTAATGTAAGTAAATAAGTTTGTAACTGCTGCATAAATTAAGCAGTCACTTTTGCTAATAATTGATTTCTACTTCTGCTCTATAATTATACTGTTCTGTATCTAAAAGTGAGCAATTAATAAATAAATACTAACTTTAAAAAAAAACCACAACTTATTTCACAGTATTTTATTTACATTTAAATAATTAAGTACTGCTGCGCTGCTAAGAAAAAAAAGTATTCCTTACACTTACACACACTACTTACAGGTTTACAGTCGGGTCTGAAATCTGGGTTTCAAAATTATTTTCAGTCATGACAAAGGGTGACAAATTATACAAGTACACAGATAAATTACCCCTGGGAAGGTTAACCCGGTCAACAAATGCCCGCAGAAGTCGGATGTGTCGGCCTAACGGCGCAAGAACGCAGCTCTGCTGTAAACATGCACAACGCAATCACATCCGGAAAAAAAACTCCGGATGAACGAAGAAGAAGAAAGATAAATTACAGCTACAAATGAAACTTGTATTGTTTAATTTCAGTAGTTAAATTGCCAGTTCTAATTACAAAATAAATATGAGTCCGCTCTGCTATACTACTCAATGCTAGCTGCATGGGTCCATTTGCCTTAGACCAGAAGTGTCGCAGAAAATTTTCTGCAAAAGGCACTCCCACTGCTCCCCACCCCCATACTCAACAGTCCGGCAATTGACATTGCTATTACTACGGTGACAGAGCCGATAGACAGATGTATGGTGACTGGAATATTGATCATGTTTATAAAATTGGGTATTTACTGATGAGACCACCACGTAGATAGGCCTTGAAAAACTAAATCCAATGAATGGTACCTCAATGATGCCTGTATGAGATATTCACATTTGAGTGTCAGGATCTTGAACAACAATTTTTTCAGGATTTCGCTCTGGGCAGTTCTCATTTATGTCCCAGGTGGAATGACAGCTGAAATGATCACATTTTGGCTTCATCCTACCATAACTCTTTTGTTTTTAACCCTTTACCTGGCAGACGCTTGTCCGTTTTTTAGCCCTGAATGGGCAAGATTTTTTCAGTTTCTGTAAAATTTTGGGTTACATTAGTAAAAACATCACAAATAAGGTGTTAGTCAACCGATGTTAGTTAAATAAACAACACAATGAAGGGAAAAGCATGCAGAATATGTTACTCACGTGATTGTTGCCGGTAATCCATACATGAACACAAATATTTACAAAATACAGCATATTGTTTGTGATTGTCAGTCATCTATACGGCAATTTACAAACACATTTTCAGAATTATAATCACTTTCTTGAAAGTCCGACTCACGACTGCTAATGCAAAGTAATGCTTATCACTGATATCTAGCTCTGATTAATAGTCAACTTCGTGCCCTTCAATGTCACTAAAATTGAACCCAGCGAAATCTCGGCCATCACTTGAAGAATCGCCGAAATCCATTTTGAAAAACAGCATAAAAACCCCGAAAACTATCCAAAAAAGAATCCGTTCAAATTCATAGTACGCGCATGCAAATGGCGGCCACGTTGTCAATCTATCGGCGAAAGTAGCCATCGTAAGTATCGGAAAGCCGAGAGATAGAGTTTTTACAATACATAACAGTCGCGGGTGCGTTGGGGCGGTGTGCCCGTTTAAGGGTAAGGACGGAAACGGACGTTTCACCTGCTAAAGGGTTAAACAAAAATCTTAGCAACCACATATCATTGTGATTGGGGTAGCGAAGCCTAACTGCTCAGGTCATCTATTTTTAGATATGATGCATCGTGACCTAATTAGCCATTAAAAATGGCAGCTAATTCATTAATTACATTGTGTGTTATTAATGTTAGCTTACAAGTCTTGCAAGATGCATATTTTATTATGTGGAGTGATGCTACAGACCCAGTGGTTACTTTCCTTTTTCAATAGGATGTGCCACGACCTAATTAGCAATTTAAAATGGCCGCCAATGAATTATTCATTAATTACTAATTATAGATGATATGAGCAGTTATGTCTCGCTCCCCTGACAGCAGTGATATATGGTTGTTAAGATGTTCGTTTAATAACAAGACGTTATAGTAGCAAGAAGCTCAGTTAGCAGATTTCTGAGTTTCTTTGTTCAATATCACGAAACTCAGTATCTTCTTACTTAGAATTGACATACAGTCATACAGGACAGGCTTCATTGAGGTACTGTTGGATTTGGTTTTGCAAGGCCTATGTAGCTGTGGTGGTACTCATTAGTAAATATCCAATTTGAAAAACGTGATCAAAGTAATGCAACAGTAACATTACAAAATTTAATCTTCAAAAATTATCAGGCATGATGTCGCCATGAAAATTCATTTTCTGGGTATGATGGGGTCCATGTAGAACAATTTTTCCAAAAGACACTACCATTGACGAACAATAATGAGAGATTCAAAAATACAAAACAAATACTGCAGATTAAAAAAAACACTCATCTAACAGTATTTTCTCATTTACAGTTAATTTTTAAAAAATAAATTGTACTTCCAGTCCGTGCGAGATTGTCTCAAACAGGTCATAGATGGATATGAAAACTGACTTCAAAAATATGTTCTGTCATGTTAAATGATAAAAAAAATAGTAAAAGTATACAAGTGAATTAATACAAATCTTTAAACTTGTATTCTCTTTAACTTTAGTAGTTCAACTTGCATGTTTTGAGTATAAAAAGTGTAAGCGGTCTACTCCGATCGATGTCTGTGGCTATCTGGATTTCCATTCACAAAATGAAACAACATATCCGCAGAAATATTTTTTTTTACCGAACGTGGAAGACGGTTATCGATGAAACTCTCCATGTATATGTAAAAATGGATGCAGAATTCAAAAATCCATCTAAAAATAAGTACAGATTAATTTAAACAAGCCCTAGAAAATAAAATTACTTACTTTATGCTAAATAATCAATGTAGCGATAATTTCAACCAGTCGCTATGCACATAATGTTATTCTGACCTATTCTGCAGAAACTAAGATGGCGTTTGTTATTGTCAAGTGATAATTGAATGAATGAATTATGTCGGTAGCATGCGCGGTCATTTCATAGCTATTCTTGGGGACCCAATGGATCCGGAATATTATTTCTGGTTTTGGATCGGGTTGCGGTAGACAATGAAACTCTACTACTACTACTACTACTACTACTACTACTACTACTACTACTACTACTACTACTACTACTACTACTACTACTACTACTACTACTACTACTACTACTACTACTATTTTATTGCTTCATAACCTCCATAGTCAGAATTGTCTTCTTGTGGTTCCATGTGGTCTGTACAAAATGTGTTGCAGTAAAACTAAATGAGGGACCGAAGTCACAGCATAAAAGATTAATGCAGTCAGTGATTCAAATCTTTTATCAAGGTTAGTGAAACCAAGGCTCAACTCCACCACCAAATGTTGGTTCTGAAAACAAGATGTATTGTATTGGAAACAAGATGTACTGTAGTCTGAAATGGTATTGAGTAAAGAGGTTGACTACTGTCGAGTTAATACTAGGCTTCAGATAAACATTAAATATGAGTAGGAAACTTGTAAAATACAAAGAAACACAAAACACTCGAACATTTTGACCATAGTCTTTGTTAATGAATAAGAAAAAAATAATCAGATAAAAACAAGAATACTTATTTGGGAATCTGAAGAAGGTGGTCGTGAGTGCAGAGAATGGACAGCAGGCTGCACAGAGGTCTACACCGATGGGTCATTGGTGAGAAACATTTGGTTGGGGTTTCATCACGAAGGCTAATAGCCGATGCTTGAAAAAAGAGAGTCTGGCATATGAGACTACGACCTCCAGCATGAGAATGGAGGTGGAAGCAGTAGCTGCGGCATTCTGTTGGTTAGAGGAGACCTCTGCAACACACTGTTGCATTCATTACAAATTCAAGGATTATGCTTAACAAGGTGGAGAAAGGAATGTTTCGAGTGGAATGGCTATCCTCTCTTCAGGGGTAACATTGTAAAAATTGTATGGATTCTTTTGCCCTGGCCACGCGGCAGTGTAGGGAAAAGAACAGGCTGATATACTGGCAGGGATTGTTCCTCTTGCAGATTACCTATGGACAAAGGAGAGGTGGTAGAGTGCCCAGTGGGACCAGGTGGAGAAAGCAGGGGAACAGAGTGAGAACATGTATGTGGAAATAATGAGATTGCGGGGGATTGGCAGGGTTTCTGGAAGAATCTCAAAACTGAGGGGGAAGACCAGGAGAACTTTCAATCAGATGGCGTTGGGAACGATTAATAGTAGACTCCTTGCTGGCTGTTGAACGAGGGGACAGAGCGCATATGGGAATGTCCTAAGTGCAGTGATGTCGGTTCTTAGCTCAACTCAACTCAAATCTGAAGAAGGCAATTTTATCAACAAAAAAGCCACTGTAGTCTGGCTGAGACAGTAGGGATAAAAGAGTGAAGACAAATACATTTTCTTCTCCTGCGATAAGAATTTTCTATGCTTCTATTCCAGCATGTCACAAACAGGATGGTGCATAGCAACCATTGCAAATTTTGTATTACTGTACTGTTTGCCACGGCTCTTCCACATATATCACAATGATCTGTTTGCAACATTTGTTTTCCGTTCAGGAACAAGGCAGTGGGTACATTGCAGACAAGACTGTGAAAGCTGAGAAAAGGATTCAAGTCTACCCTTATGACACAGAGGCATGGAGTATTTTGATTCGAGATGCACAGGTATGTGATTTGATGTCGGTACATATACATTAATGTCAGGTTATGTGGTATGGCTACGATCTGCAGTGCACATGTTCATGGAATAGCATATGTTCACTCTGAAAGCACTTGTAGTTCTTGAGTTGATCAGCTTGTTCTAAAGCTTTTTCTAATCATCTTTTGCCATTGGTGCTTGTCTTCTGCTGCATGCTGTAATGGTGCTTCTGTCTGTGCTGGTGATTGTTGAGATCCCTGTGTTAGCTCTATGAGAAACTGGGACACTTACGGAGGTATTCGTTGTGCAGCGAAAGGTTCCTTTTATATTCCTTAGATGCATTGAACATATAGCGCTAGACCCATATTATTACACCGATCGGCACTGTGTGGGTGATGTGGTCAGTATTGCACCAGCCTCCTTACTTCCCAAAACATTTTCTGGTACCATTTTAGACTGCATTACCCTGAGAGCAAAGGTCAATTAAAACAAAAATACACCCTGATTTGGATTCAACCCCATGATCGCCAGGTGAGCATTTGGACACAAAGCTATCAAGGATCCTATGCAATGAAGACAATTCTGTGAAGGTAGACAAGCCATATGCATTTAGATATTCCTGGGTGTCCAGAAACTATAGACCTACAACAGAGTAAGGATGGAGGTACTGTCTGGCTGAGTGGCTTTTCTTCCAGGTTCATTCTAGTTGACTGACAGCCGTGCTGAACAATTTATCACATAACACAAGTCGCGTTAAAAAGTCGACTTCATTGCACCGGGTTTTATCCCATATGGCTCGGTCTCTTTCCGCAGCACGGAAAGCGTCGCACAAAGCCCGAACTCCGTAGCTTTTAGTGACGACCCACAGGAGTCTCCGAAACATTTAACTCGTAAACCGAAGGGCGCGGCCCGGAATCGAACCCACAACCTTCGGAACACGAGTCAAACGGCTTGACCACTTCGCCACAGACTCCCAGAGACTCCAACACAAGTTAAACATTATAGTAGATAATGCAGAGTATAAACAGCATACTCTGTTGTATTCCATTCGCCGCATTGAGATGAACCTGGAACTTACATTGTAGATATCTATAGTTGACCATTTAACCATCTTATAAAACATGATGTTGATACCCACATCACAGCTTTTAAGATACCGTGTGTGCACATATGTCCAGAAGTAGAAAAATTCAGGGCGCTCAGTCGCCATGGCACCTGGAAATGTTTACCTGGTGTCTGAACTGTCAGTTGTTTTCTTAGCCTGAATTTGATAAAATATTTGCTGGCTCCTGAGAAAAATGGGTTGGCTCCTGAGTTATCTTTAGTTTCTTTTCTTACTCTGTACATGTCATAAATGAAACCTCGCTATATGAGTTATGATCTCTTATTTAAATAACAAAGTGAGTTGTCGTTGGTTCCTCATTCACATATGCAAAGGATCAGATGGGAATCATGATTTACGTGCATAATGATCACACTAACTTTTTATTTTTCAGCTGACCCATATTACTTATCCACTTCATATGACTAAGTAATGAATGTGTTGTTTGTCAAATGTTTTCCTTTCTTTCTGTATTAAGGAACTCATTCATTGGTCAGTTAAATTTTCTGTATGAGGCAACTCATTAATTTGTCATTTGTATTATCCTGTATAAAGCAGATAATTCATTGGTCAGCTATACTTCCTGTATCAAGCAACTCATTCATTGGTCAGCTATACTTCCTGTATCAAGCAGCTCATTCATTGGTTAGCTATACTTCCTGTATCAAGAAACTCATTCATTGGTCATTTATATTATCCTGCATCAAACAACTCATTCATTGGTCAGATATACTTCCTGTATCAAGCAGCTCATTCATTGGTCATTTATATTATCCTGCGCCAAGCAACTCATTTATTGGCCATTTATATTATGCGTCAAGCAAGTTCTCATTGGTCAGTTACACTTTCTGTACCAACTTATACATTTGTCAGTTACTCCAAAACTTTTGAGGTGTTTTTTTTTCTCTCTCTTTAATTACCAGAAAGTTATTACTGTTGCTAAATGTCATAATTATTATTTTAAATGCCTCTGCTCTAAATTTATAAGTCAGCTGTGTCAGATAGTTATTAATATAAATCCTTGTAACACAGCATTAATTGCTATAACATATTAACCAACGGGAGCTCAGTCAGTCTACTGTATCTTATAGTTGCACCATAACTTCCTGGTGTATTTATCATCATAATTATCTCCCAGTTCCTAGCCGGCTTCCGTGGACATTCATGCTTCTCCATAAATTGCGATCTCTGACAGCATGGATCAATTCATGTGTTGGCTCCCTTCCGTGCCATGACACAAGACTGTCAATAATTTTCTGACTCTGTTTTCCTCTTGTCTCTCTTTCCAAAAATCTTTCCGGTAATCACATGTTCCAGTTTTTGTCTTCACAAAATGTGGCCCAATGCAACTTAGCTTATAAATGTCCAGATTACTCATTTTGGCTGTCCAATTAATTTTCAGCATTCTTCTATAAAACCATATCTCCAAGGCTTCTAAAGATTTTTTTCCACCTGTTTACTTATTGTCCAGGATTCACAGCCATATGTTAAAATTCAAGAGCGAGGACTTTCCGACTTATACAGCCACACTTACTTTAATCTGGACATTTATGTTAAAACGACAACTGGCTGAGACAGGAAAAGTTAGGAAAAGAATGTATTCTTTGCCGTAAACAGTAAATGCATAGTGAGTTGTTTTGTATAGACAGGTGTCTGCAACCTACGGCACGCATGCCAAGTGTGGTACGCAGAACGATTTTCAATGGCACTTTCTTTTAAAACATTTGCATTTCTAAAAGAAAAAGAAGCATTTAGTTCTTTTAAAACTATTTCTGCTTTTACGCTCTTTAAAACAAAAGTTGCTAGATGCTGGAGATTAAAATAATGGGATCTGATTCAAACTGAACGAGTGGAACAGCAAAGACTGACCTTAATATAGTTCTATTTCCATTTTATCCTGTCCCTCACTCATGACCACCCCAAACACACACACAATTCTCTCGGCTGTTGTAATATTGCATATGTATAGTCCTTTGGCAGTAGCACAAAAGTTGGTGTTGTTTTAATATATAGTGCTCATGAAATGACGGGAGAAAAAAAATGACAAATACTTGATGTACTTCATTTCAAGACATTTGAACGTCCAAATATGGGTTCATGCACCAAAAGTACCACGCTGTTTGTGCTTTATGTTGTGAAAGTGTCAGTGCTGTATATCAGGTGTACCAAACCAAACACCGGCCCAGGTTTACAAACTATCTGGAGAAAAGTGTAGCCACGAAAGGGGATTTTTCTGGTGATATATAACAAAGCAGTATTTTATTCAAGCAACTCAACTGAACCCGAAGAGCAGAGAGGAGAAAATATAACCAGTCCTGTTTAGGACTAACTCGGAAGAGAACAAAGAAAGGAAAGAATATCAACACTTGCACAAAAACACGCCTCAATTATAACTGACGCTGCAGAAACAGTTTGAATGAGGTCAAATTTAAAAAAACAAAATGTAAATATTGGATTGGATTGGAAATTCAAGCAATTGGACCCAAAAATAAAATTACTGAATGTAGACAAAAATTACTAAAATTTAATCTCAAGTTGTTTGAAGAATGGTCGTTGTATATAGAACAGATGTCTTAAATTGGCATGCTGAATGACTTTGCAACATTTCTTTGGCATAGCACTGCCAATAGGTTTCCGACCCCTGGTATAGAAGTAAATTCATTCTCTGGGGGAATTGCAAAACATGATGTGGCTGATATATTTACACTTTCCAGCCAGACATTGTGTCAGTAATTTCAGTTGCATCTGGTTAACACTTTGGTTTGTTATATGTAAACGTGCGGGATAAATTACCACTACATTTTGAAGTAATTTGCTGAACTGTGTGTTTGGCGCCTGTCGTGAGTGGCCTGTGGTAGCATGGAAGTAACCAGGTTCGTAAGGTGGGTGCCAGAGATATCTCTGAGAAGGAGAGGAAGTGAGGAAGGCAGAGTGTCACCTCACATCATGTTATGGTGTATATAACAGCATAGCGAGAGTCTCTGTGGTGAAGTGGTCAAGCCGTCTGACTCGGGCTCTGAAGGTTGTGGGTTTGATTCCGGACCGCGTCTCTGAAGGTTGTGGGTTTGATTCCGGACCGCGTCCTTTGGTTCACGAGTGCATTTTTTCAGAGATCCCCGAGGGTCGTTCGCTGGGGCTATAGAGACTGAGCCGTATGGGATAAAGACCCTGGTGCAATGAAGTCGACCCTTTCGATTTTTAAGCGACTCTTTTATAACAGCATATGCCTTTACCTTTTTTTCCCCCCTACTGCTTTATAATTTATTACACCGTAATTGGACAAGTCTTATTTCTCTTTGTTAATTTTCAGATGAAAAAGATTGAGGACGCAAGGGTGATCTATGAACGACTAGTGGATCAGTTCCCCAACGCTGGCAAATACTGGAAGATCTATATCGAACATGAGGTTTATGACATTTATAGTTACAGAGTTGTGATCCAAAAATGACAGTGATTTGTCAGTAATTTCTACTTGCTGTGCAAGTTTTTATGTGCAATTGGTGTGCAGATCTATACACAAGCTTGCTGTGCAAGTTTATAGTGTTTATTTCAACCTTACTTGATGAGCTGTGATATTATTTGTAAATTATAACCTTTATGTTAGGTATTTATAAAAGCATTATTATGATTTGAAAGCATTGATAATCACTGTCATTATTGGATCTCAGCTTATTAGAGTAATATTTTCTTAAATTATATTTATTCAAAACTATTTAAAGACAATTGATTCATAAAGAAGCTGTTACAACCCAGAATGCGTTGGCCTTTTTTTTAACCTTATAGGGCTGCGTGTTGGTGTTCTTTCTTCACATGCAACAGTAGATATTCCAAGGTAGACTTGCATTGTTAAAATTTCAAAGATTGATATTTTTACTTAATTATGTTCATGATTCAGGTATTTTTGTGTTTTCCATTTTTTATGTGCAGTGACACTATTTCTTTAAATCTCTTTATGATCCACATAAACTACATGATTCATTATAAACTAATGGAAGAATCATTGAGCTGAGTTGGACTTGTTTTTATGCACTTCATCTCCATTGTTGCCATATAACCATGTTTATTTTAATACATGTTTGTGGTCCATTGTGCCTGGTCTTTGTGGTAACCAAGGAGTGACATTATCTGAGCAAAACAAGTGGCAATGGCATGTGTGGTGAATCAGTGTTCATTCATAAACCCTACCCTGTATGTTTATAGTCTGTTGTATGCAGCCAGCAAGCCTTAGTGTGATTATTGCAGTTCTTTCTCTCAGTTTATTGATATTATGTGAAGCAAAATTATATTGAACTGTTATGATGTACAGAAAAAAGATATACTATAACGTAATACGTTTACTTTTTAGAAACAGATGGGGGGTCAGCATTAAGGCAACTGATCCAGACATTGATACAGGGTTTAGAGGCGTATATGTTTATTTGGGGTGGGCGAGGGGCAGGGGTGAGTAGTTATCTGTGCCTAGGGGACAGCACAACCTGGCACTAACAGGTGATGAGGATTTAATGTTTCCAAGGAGCCAAATTTAATAGTTTTTTTTTTTAGTGGATCATCACGGCACACGGGTGTCCATAAGTGCTCCTTTCTACTCCTAACTCAAGCCTGAGTCCGGAGAATCTGAGTTCAGTGCATGAACTCCATAGCAACAACAAAGATCCTGAAATACTTTGGGTAGATTTTTAACTCAAAATTTTGCCCGGGAACCTCCATTAGGCTACTCTTTTTCGATTTCCAACTGCCAAGGGATCTCACTACCCAGAGACCAGGGGAAATTTTGTTACTAGAAGTCCACGTGAAATAATCCCGGCCCTCACCGAAGCTTGAACCCGGGACCTCCAGCACTCGAGGCGGACACTGTATCTCAAAACCACTCAGCCCCTTAGCCAAATTTAATATCATGCATTAACAAGCAGAATGTGAAGTTATATTTGGATCTTGTGCAGCTTTTGTTTTTAATCACTTTGCTTTCCTGGGTTATGTTTTAGCCTCTGCCATTGGTAAACTGCTCTAGTTGATCTGTGCTTTCCATTTCCCACGTATCATTGTATTTTTCACCTCCAATGGATTTGTAAAGTTTACTTTCCGTAATTACTCAGATCTTTGCGAGAGAGCTTGTGTGTGATCCAGAATCTTTCAGGCAGTCTGTAAAAAAAAGAGAAGAGCAAAAGGCTTGCTACATGATGTGAAGACGTTTGCCATGGGATTATTTCACTGTTGAATACAGAGCCGATTATTTTATTTTCTATGAAGAACTTGCCAGCTTCCTCCAAGGCATTCCTGTCATTTAAAGAAATGAGCTCTTCAGCCTGACAATGTTTGAAAACTCTTCAACTGCTGGTACAATATGAACACACTTTGCATCAACTGTCTTCATTTACTCTTATCACCATCATCATCATCATGTGACTTGTTCTGACCCCCATAATAGTCTTTCAAGACTTCTCTCTGTCATAAACCAGATGGACTGCCTTTATTGCTGTCATGTGTAAATTAGCCATCACATCTTGAATTCATTTTGTGGTCTTCCCCTTCTCTTCTACCTCAGTACACTGCCTCTGTAATGATATTTCCAGACATTTGCCTTTTTACAGTGCTCAAATCATTTCATTTTTCTGAAAGTTATTTGTCCCAATATTCTTCAGTATTGAGCTCTTGTTTGGGAAGATCTGTTTGTTCTATTTTCATCTGATTAATTTAAAAGTGTACCCTTTTGTAATATTTATATTCTAAGGGATAGATGTGCATTTTAGGTGTTTGACCGAGTATTCAAGTTTCATACCTGCATGTTTCCACAGGAAATATGCATGCACTTAGTACCATTGTTGTCATGCCTCTTCCAATCTAAGGTGCTAATTGCTTTATTACAGTTGCCTACTTTCTCTTTAATGCATTTTAATTGTAGCTTTTATTTTGGATTGTTCTATTTCGTCTTTATTTGTCTGGCGTAAGATGCTGGTTACGTTTTCAACACTTGAAGGAGAATCCAATAACTCCAAGTGTTCATAACGGAATGCCAGTGTTCATGGTCATTAACTTATGTAACATTGTTGTATTCTGTCTTGGTTATAGTTTTATAACACTCACGTTATAACAATATCAGTATAAATTTGAGAAACATACTTAGGCGTATTAAACCTTCAACATAAGACCACAAAAATCTTTAAGCAAATATGTGAAATTCCCAAAGTTCTAAGCAGAGCATCAATATTTGTCTTTCTGATGATACATTTGTTTTCACCAGGTTCAATTTTCGGTAGGAATAATTCTACTTGGTAGTGCTTATTGTTTCTCAGCATCATTGACTTTGTTTATCCTTCGCTGTCCCTAGGTTTGTGATGGTTCTTATATATTCCCGGAAGGTTTGTGATATTGCACACACTTTGCTAAAACCTCACTGGTCATATACAGCCGCATCTACTTCTCAGGCATTCTTTGTTGACAAGTCACATATTTAACTTTTGTGAACCAGAATGGATAGAGCACTTGCCTGCCGAAGTATGTGTTCTGCTATCTGGGGCGCCAGTGCACACGTATACACAGCTGATTTGCCAGTCTAAAATTGTGTATGCATGTGGCTGCAGTATGTGTCCAGTTCTGACCCACAGAATGATGGTTTGTGCGGTCCCACCAATAAATGGTAATCATCTTGTGCTGGTATTTGTGGCTATCGAGTGTAGGTGTGTCAGTTCTTTTCTTTTTGTGGTGTGGGGCAGGTTTATCTGGTTGATTTTTCTCTCTTCCACTGCATCTGCCTTAGCTAATTGATCATCACCCTCATTTCTGGATACTCCTCAGTGTGATGGTATCCATCTCATGCTCGATTGCCTAGTTATGTCAGTAGTTTCCATAGTTCTAGCAACTACGGACTGGTACTCTGAGTGCAATCTGATCCAACAAACTGAGGATAGGAGGCACAAGCATAAAATGCAGTCACTTGCTGCAGGACCTGCCTCATCTTACAGATGCGGACATTGTGACAGAGATTGTCACTGTCATACTTGGACTATACAGTCACCAGCGGCGCTGTCGGGTGCCTTCCCAGGGGCATAACTCTTTAGTTCTACAGGATTGAAAGAGGCCTACTACTAGCAACTTTACGGGCTGGAGTACTGATTTTGCATGTCACTGATACCACAGGCCAGAAACCATGATTGAAATCCAGTAATTTATCTTTTCTTTATTTTTACATCATATTTATGACTGCTTTCCTGTTATTGCTCTGACCCATAACCTGGTAATATTTGGGTGTGCTGTGTACACTCCTGCTCCTCCACATTAATTTTATGCTGAACCGTCTTGGCCTAGACTTGGCCCCAGAGTTCCTGTGGGTGTTAATCATCAAGGAAACTGGGAGTATCTATTCAGCATTGTACACTATTCTGTCTAATATTCCTTTTACTTTTGACTGGATGTGTGTGGGTAGTCTGTGTTCTCCATTCATGGGATTTGTTCTTAGGGGTTTTCCAAGGGACTATCGAGTGTAGGTGTGTCAGTGAATTGTCTGAGTCATATGGCTTGATGTATAAAACTGCTTTTCAACTGTCCTTTTGCTAGGTTTTGAAATCTACTTTTCATAGTGTGACATGACATACTGAGGAGCTTTTCTACTTGTATTAGCTTCTTCTTATCTGCATTCCTCTCAGCGTTTGTGTCTTTCCCCATCTTCAACATCTCCACTATTGGGGTTGATTCTTCTCCCCCTCTCCCCACATAGACAACTTTAGTTTTGTGATCTTTGTACTTGATTTTACACCTTGTCCAGCTCTTGTGGTGTATTAGTTGATGCTGTACACACCATACCATCTACCCATATTCCAGGGATGTGATTGTTTGCTCCACACATGGTTCCACTGCATTTTCTCAGAATGGCTTGTCTCCTCCTGGCATTGTTAATGTTATGCATTTTCTCCATGTCAATCTAATCACATGATTCTGAGATATGTGGGTTGGTTAACCCCTCTTAACTGGGTGACACCTTTTTTGTTTTGAAGAGAGTGGTGCTGTACTTGTCTTGTGTTGATGCTGATAAACCATCTGTTTGTCCATGCATCAATAGGTCTTTATAGCATTCTGGTAACCACTGTTGCATTTGTATATTATGTGCACCACAGTACTGCATCACCAGCATACAATGCCACTTTAATTACATGTGGTAGTTCATCAGTGAGGTTGTTGATGTAGATTGCAAAATGTGTGCAGGACATGAGCCACCTTGGGGAACCCCATGACACAGAACTTTCTTACTCTTGAGTCCGCCCATTTGTTCTCAGACTTTTCTGTCGCACAAGCATGCTTTTTCACATTTGTACATTTTGTAGTTCGCTCTATTGTTTTTCAGAGGCAGTGGGTGAGGCTAATTGGTCTGTAATTGGAGGCATTGGACCTGTCTTTTCCTAGTTTTAGGATAGTTGCTTCTTTCCATGTCTGTGGTAATTATCAAAGATCTGCAGCAGCTTTGTGCTGGCTGTTTTCCCCCCAAGGTCTTGACCATTTCATTGGATATTCCATTGATTCCAGGTAAATTTTTCATTTTCAGTTTTGATATTGCTAGCTCTAGTTCACTGGGTGTAATTGGTGCCTCAGGAATTATTTAATTTTGCCCTGTATGTTGGTTCTCTAGATTGATTTCACTTTTGTTGTCTATAGCAAATGAGGCAGCAAGATGGTCAGCTGCCTGCTTTCGTGTTAAGATGTTTCCATCTTTATGTAGTGCAATCTTTGAGTTTCTCCATGTGCCCTTATTGTTAATGTGGTTTACTAGTTTCCACTACTTTCTTATGTCTCTTTCAAAGTTAAGAGACTGTTTTTGCCTGCCTGCTTTTCCATCTAGCCTGCAACTTGGTTTTTTCAAATGTGGCCAGTTGTATTCTGGTATTGTTGTGTTGCTCCAGTGGTTTGGTTTCTGCGTACTTCGTGGGCGTGTCCACATTATGCTGTACTTTACTATTCCAATAGGGTTTACATTGCTTATGAACACCTCATCTGATTGATTCTTGTGTTGCCTATAGTTTGCATTTGCCAATTTCTTCAATTACTATATTTATATCTTTGTCTATGTTCAGATTTCTAACCAATATGCTGATGCAGTGGTTGTACATTGTCCAGTCTGCCTTCTTGTGCCATCTCAAAAATGTGCTGCTTTCTTTAAGAAGCCCATTTTCTAGTTAGAAAGGCTGGCCAGTGGTCACTGCCTTTGAGCTGTTTTCTAGCAACTTGTGCCATGTTCCACTCCAGTTCTGGTGAAAATGCCAGGTCACGTGTAGTGGTATTATGCTACGACCTCGAGTAGAAGCTTGATGGTTCGGTTGACCTTTTAATCAAAATAAGCATTCTGCTAATCCATTTTCTCTCAGGTCCATGTGGTGAAAACCCCAGCTTTGTAGGTGGCTGTTAAAATCTCCACATAATTATTTTTGTTGTTGTTGGGACCTAGTGTCGTAAGGGTCTTATACTTTGTCCTTTCATATATGCTTCGGTCTGACACAAGATGATGTTATTCTTCAGTATTTCACCTTTTCACCTGTCTCTTCGATCAGATCTGTAATTTCTGGTTTTGAAGATCATGTCTACATTAAGATGAGTTTCTCGTAGGCAGCATATATTGTGCTTCATCCAGGATACTTTGTTGCTCTAATTTGTGTAAAATATGTTGTTAACTCCTTCCACGTTTCAGTGCATTAATTCAAGTGTTTGGTTTGGCCAGATACTCAATTATCATGTTGCCTGACTTCATAGGACAACTGAGGACTTCCAGAATTTGTGGTTGACCCTTTTTTGAACCAGAGGGACCGGCAATGCATCTTTTTGATAGTCCATCACACAGCAAGCACCAAACTGCACATGTAGGCATAATTCCGTTGCGAGTGCATGTGTCCTGTTTGTTGTGGTGCACCTCCTGGCTGGTTAACTTCTCCTTCAGTATCTTATATTGCTACAGTACACTGATCCTACTCGAGTTAACATACATATAAATGTACATATCTAGAGCAGTCTGGTTTTATAGCAATAGAGACTTGCCCTTGCTCCTTCTCCTAATAATTTAAACAGTCGTGTCTCACCCCCCTCTGGCTGGATCTTTCCTTTTCAGCGTGATGAATGCATACGCCTTGCCTCCAGGCACATTCTTATTAATTTGTTCACATTCCATGGTTTATTGCCATACAGAAGCTGTCGCATTGTATCTTTTTCTGTAACTTGGTCAGACCCAAACATTTGATGCTTTTATACACAGCTCCTTTGGATAGAAGGACAAAAAGTTAGAATAGAAATTCTCTCGAATTGAATGCATTAATTTACCAACCATATTTAACCTGGCATCAGTCTCCAGTAGTGCCATTTTGGTGAGATCCAGCTAGCCTAGTTAGTAAAATGGGCACCAGGTGCACATCCGAGAGGCATCGATGAAGGAAGAAAATTAGTTACACTACCTCAAGATTTCATGATCTTCTATATTTACATGTATATCACTATTGAAGTATCTGGCGTAGGATTGCAAATAATATTAGTATTCTGATATTGTTGATAATTATGGGTAACATTGGTTTATTTGGAAAGAGGAAATGTAGGGTAATTATTCATGCTTACTTGGGTTTTAAAATTCTTGATTATTTAATCTGTTTACATTTGAGGCAAAAGTTTAGGTAAAGTTTTGCTACTTCAGCTAATTGAGAAATAGATAGGAGCCCAGCCTTGCTACAAATTGGAGAAAGATGCATTGCCATTCACAGCTGGTCACGTATGTGCCTAGTATACGTGAAATCTGAGGCCTGGACCACTTCAGTTACATTTTATCTGCTTGCAGCTGTTCCTTGTTATTATCAAAATGATTGTTGGGTACGTAGGTTACTTAGTTATGGTTAAAGTTTTACGAACGTTAACTTATAAACAGAAGGATAACTTATAAACCGAAGGTTAACTTGGTGCATGCATCCTTTATTGCACGTACTGTCGTGTTGTTACTGTTATATACCGGTCAAACCCCTATATATCCCCTTACTGTATGTTTATGTAGCTTGTCCTTAAAAAGACTCAGTGACTAGCCAGTTCTCTTGCTCTCTCTTACGTCATATTCACAGTTTCTCTGATGTTCCGTCACCGTTACCTTGCCTCATCTTTCAGAAACTAAGCTTTCCATTACAGCACCATCACCACCCCTTTATTGTTCGCGACCAAAGTCTTTCAGCTTGCATCTATTGTTTATGGGTCCGGGAAGGTTAACCCGGTCAACAAATGCCAGCAGAAGTCGGATGTGTCTGCCTAATGGCGCAAGAACACAGCCATGCTGTAAACAGGCACAACGCAATCACATCCGGGAAAAAAACTCCGGATGAATGAAGAAGAAGAAGTTTATGGGTGATTTTTCTGTGATGGCTCTTATTTTCTAGGGTCTGCCTATTTTGTCTTTTGGTGGTCCAGTTTTTGTATATGTAAGTAAAGCTCCGTTCTCCATGCCGTAATGTGTATTGAGTATATGTTGCCAGCCCCACATGTGTATAGACCAATCAGCACTTGTGGGTCATGCGGTCAGTATGTCAGCCGCCTTTATTTCCCAGGAGCCCAAGTCAATTGAAAAAAAAATTCCTATTCTAATGACGATCGGAACACATGACAATAGGGTGGGCAGGCAATTGTGCTAGCAGCTTCGTTACTGCAGCTCCCCTTGAATATGTCAGTCAAGTGAAGGGCCTTTTTATACGCCCTAGTAGCCATTTTGGGCATATGTGCTAGACCCTTATTTGTACAGACAACCGCATGTGATGGGTGATGTGATTAGTATCCTGCTGGACGTCGTCCATTCCCAAGACAGTTCCCGGTACCTGTTTGAAGCTGGGTAGACCTGGAACTCAGTTAGTTTAAAAAATCTGCCTGATGGAGATTTGATCTTATGACAACCAGGTTGGCTGGCAAATGATGAGCCGCTATGCTACCTTGACTCCCCCATGTATGGACAGACTGGATTTTTGGGCATTAATGCCATAAGTAATGCATATTTTTCAAAACGTCTATATTTACATACCTGCCAACTTATATAAGAAAACCATAATTTATGTAGTGTTCATCTGTAAGAGCACTTAAGTTTGTATCTTCTTCTTCTTCTTCTTCTTCTTCAGCGTTCCGAGCCATTGAGGTTCTTTGCTGCAGGTACAATCTGTCTCCATTCGTCTCTCTGGTTGACCCTCTCTTGCCAGTCGTTGATTCCAAGTGCGTGTAGGTCTGTATATATATATATTATCTCTCCACTGTCTTCTTGGTCTACCTCGGGGTCTACGGTCATTTATTTCCTGAGTGTAAGCGAGTTTTTGTTTCCCTATTATCTTCCATTCTTTCTATATGCCCCAGCCATTGTAGTCTATTAGCCTTCATGATACCAGTGATTAGCTGGGACTTAAATAACAGATAATAAATGTCTTTGTTAAGTTTGTATGGTATTCTAAAATAACTTTATTTGTTTTAGTTCAACAGCTATGTTAAAACTGGTGTTCTTAAACAAAATCAGACTTGAATGTGGAAACTACAGAATCACTTTTTAATGATTTTACTTCGGTGCACACAGTTCTGATGCTCCATAGTTTCGGTCACGAAAACCTGCACAGCTTAATTGAAGCCTGAAAAAGAACATGAGGAGAAGGAAAGATGAAATAACAACTCACAGGGTTGGTTTATGTCAAGTGTAAATGCAAAATACGTTCATTAAAAAGCATGTTCTTTGCAGAATCTTGATCCCATAACAACCTTCCGGAAAACTTCTCGATCATAAGCAAGATTTCCCGTGTCCGATACACCCATTTGGAGATCATCTGCCACATCCTGACCCCATCTTCTCTTTGGCATTCCTCTTCCTCTCTTCCCGGGCATATACCCCTCCTTTATTGTTCTCCCCAAACCTTTATGATGTTTCAAGTGACCAAAATATTTCAAGTTTCTTTCTTTTATCATCTTTAGTAGCCAGCCTTCTTCATTATTCAGATCTTGTTGTATGGATGCATTCGTTCTTTTCTGTATCCAAGATATTCTTAGAACCCGTCTATAACATTTATATTCAAAGACATTTATGTTGCAACAGGAAAGATGTATGCTCTTAAAAATCTAATTTTTGTAGGTCTATCTGTCCCAAACATGTAGCATAATAAAAGGAATGAATTGAGACTCCCGGCTCCCTGCCTCATGCTCATTTCTTCTTAGTGGAGTACCTGGTACCCCTTTACACATAGAGAACCGAGGCGGTGCAGTGGCTATCATGCTTACATGCAGCTGAGTACAACTGAATATTTGTAGCTGGCAACAAACCATTCCCTACTGGTGTGTGTTTTGTGCACTAACTAAACAGGATAAGTTGGATTGCCTAATTCCTGGGTATTATTGTTAGTTTACCGGTCTCTGTGGCATAGGGGTTAAGGCTGCTCTCGTACGAAACACAGCTGCACGAGATTTGGCAGCGGGTCACATCACATTGGTTACTTACGGAGGTATGTGAGCCTGTCATTCAGAAAGCAATGGCAAACTACTGAACGTAAGAACTTGCCACGACATCAACAGCAGCTGAAAAATGCTGGTGTTGACTGCAATGTCCTGTAAAAGATATGCGGAAAAAAAATTGTTAGTTAACCCAGACAGCTTAGCTTTGGAGCATAGAGTCTACATTCTTTAGGTATTGATTGTTTGGATTCAAGACAGCTTTATTGCTTTTCAAACTTTCCTTTAGTTTGGTGCAACAATTATCTACTGTTGTATTTAGACTCAAAACTTGTCATTTTAATGGCCAGTGCCATGCTCCGCCTTTAGACCGCTCGAACTCCACCTAGAACCTTCATTCATTCAGCAGCATGTCCTTTGCAGAACCTCGCTCCCATAACAGCCTTTTGGAAAACTCGGTCATAAGCAAGATGTCCCGCATCCAACACACCCATCTGGAGATCATCCGCCACATCCTGCACCCATCTTCTCTTCCCGGCATATACCCCTCCATGATTGTTCTCTCCAAACTTTCATGACGTTTCAAGTGACCAAAATATTTCAATTTTCTTTGTTTTATCATCTTTAGTATCCAACCTTCTTCAATATTCAGATCTTGTCAGGATATTCAACATTTTTCACCAACTCCATTTTTTCCTCAACATATATTTCTTTCTCCATATTAGTTTTAAACCTAGAACCTGCTGGGAATGAAATTACATGCACAGTTGATGAAGATACTCCTTAAAACAATGGACGAAAATAATGGACAGCCAATTTTAATGATTAGAAAGAAATAATGGACAGCCAATTTTAATGATAAGAAAGAAAATGGACAACAAATTTTACGGATGAAAACCAGTTACACAGAAAGCTTCTGTACTTGGTATTCTATGAAACCAGAAAATATATAACCGAATTTGAGATATTTACACAATTGATGGGAACAGATAGCACAAATATCAAGAAAGATACCACAGAATACTGAGAGATGAAAACTGTCTTTGAGTATGTTCTAAGAAAAAGGAAATGAGTTGATTGTCAACTACTTGAAGAATATAACAAGAGAAAACTTGGGACAATTACTGTTACAGAAAACTGCCATATTACACAAAAATATATCAAAGCGAAGACACGGGATAATAACTGTTACAAAGAGATGCTATATTGCACAAGAATATAACGAGAAAATGGCACAATTACTGTTACAGAAAGATGCCATATTGCACAAAAATATAACAAGCGAAGACACAGGACAATAACTGTTACTGAGAGATGCTATATTGCACAAGAATATAACAAGATAAAACATGAGACAATAACTGTTATAGAGTGATGCTATGTTGCACAAGAAAAAACAGCAGAATTACTGTTACAGAAAGATGCAATATTGCACAGGAATATAACAATAGAAATCGTGGCGCAATTACTGTTACAGAAAGATGCCATATTGCACAGGAATATAACAATAGAAATCATGGCACAATTACTGTTACAGAAAGATGCCATATTGCACAGGAATATAACAATAGAAATTGTGGCACAATTACTGTTACAGAAAGATGCCATATTGCACAGGAATATAACAAGCGAAGACACGTGACAATAACTGTTACAGAGAGATGCTATATTGCACAAGATAAAACATGGGACAATAAATGTTACAGAACGATGCTATGTTGCACAAGAATATAACATGAGAAAGCAAGGGACAATAACTGTTACAGAAAGATGCCAGATTGCACAGAAATATAACGAGAAATCGTGGCACAATTACTGTTACAGAAAGATGCCATATTGCACAGGAACATAACGAGAAAACATGGGACAATAACTTACAGAAAGATGCTATATTGAACAAGAATATAACAAGAGAAACCTTGGCACAATTACTGTTACAGAAAGATGCCATAATGCACAGGAATATAACAGGAGAAAACATGGGACAATTACTGTTACAAAAGGATGCATATTGCACAGGAATATAACAAGAGAAAACATGGGACTATTACTGTTATAGAAAGATGCCATATTGCACAAGAATATAACAAGAGAAAATGGACAATTATTGTTACAGAATGATGCCATATTGCACAAGAATATAACAAGAGAAATGGTGGCACAATCACCATTACAGAAAGATGCCATATCGCACAGGAATACAGTATAACAAGAGAAATTGTGGTACAATTACTGTTACAGAAAGATGCCATATTACACAAGAATATAACAATAGAAAACATGGGACAATAACTTACAGAAAAATGCCATATTGCCCCAGATGCATGGATTGGACACCTGGGAGGTTGTTAGTCCACATTCTGTAGGCTCATTATTTTAGAAGGAAGGTTAGAGCTGGTAGTGACAAAGAATTAATGCAAAAGGTTAAAGATCATAAACAGTTTTAGATGAAAAGTTTATAATACAAAGAAAGGAGCTGCAGTGGCATAGTAGTTAGTGCACTAGTTTCCCAAGACAGTCGTCCTGGTTCAGTTCTCAGGAGAGTCAGGGGGATTTTACTGACCACTACAGCTGTAGGTTTGACCCTACCTCACGAACATAACAAGTACCAGTTAATTATTAGACACGTCTGAGTAAGAAAACTGGTCATGCCACCCCATGTCATTGTGGCCTTCAATATATGAAGGCAATATCTGCCTTGGGACTGTCTTTACCTTTTATTATGAAGCAGATGAGGATGGAGCACGTGTGAGAATGTTCTGGGTGCTGTCGTAGTTCTTGACTCGCTCAACTCAAGTTATTATAAGACAAACTTAGAAAAGCAATGGCAAACAACCTTCCTTACAGATACCAAGACATAGTGGCTTAAATGAACCATGGGAATGACTGGATTGAGCTGATAGTCATCATCGTTAATGTTCACTGCCAACTAGGATAGGCATAAATGCACCTCTACACATCTCCGTGCTTAGTGATCTGAGTCAACTCTTGTTGCTATTCTTCCATGCCAGCTGATAGTATCCCCAATATAAGTATATCCCCCCATTCAGAATGTCTTAGTCGCAATCCCCCTACACGTCTTTGTTGCAAGAACATGCTAATGACCCATCCGCAATGGCTTTTTTGTTTATCATTACTAACATTGAGAACAAAGTTTTAAGACGCATCTTTGGACCCATTAGGGATACTAAAGTGGAGAGGGGAAAAGAAGAAGTAACAAAGACATTTATAGTCACCGCTAATCACTGATATCATGAAGGCTAATAGACTACAATGGCTGGGGCATATAGAAAGAATGGAAGACAATAGGAAAACAAAACTCGCTTACACTCAGGAAATAAATGACTGTAGACCCTGAGGTAGACCAAGAAGACGGTGGACAGATAATATATATACAGACTTACAAGCACTTGGAATCAATGATTGGCAAGAGAAGGTCAACCAGAGAGACGAATGGAGACGGATTGTGTCTGCAGCAAAGAACCTCAATGGCTCGGAATGCTGAAGAAGAAGATTGCTAACATTGATGGGTTGAGACTAAATGATGACATATGATCAATGCACCATTCATAGATAATCTGAGTGAATGGAAAAGACAGTAAAGAAAAGAACGGGACACAGATCAACTATGCTAAATTAATAACTTCACAAGCCTGTGGCTGTATATACCTCAGTATTGCCTTTCAGTATCTGGTATACTATCATTACATTGCTTTAGCTGTTGTTGAAATCTCTTTCATCGTGCCCTACAAACATAAGTAATTCCCCCTCCCCCGACAAGTTCCCATATTTTACATTGATTTTCATAATGAGGCTGTGATCCTCTTCTTTCAGATCAGTTTATCATCATTCATCTCCTTGGTTAATATATGCAAAATATTTTAGCTTCTGCACTGTAATGGTGTCAATATAGAAGGAACTTGTTCTTTGTATTTGCAGAAGGCATCCCTGTTTTAGCCGTCTGCTGTGCTTGTATTTGTTCGGTGTGACCTAGGCGATTAGATTTTGTGATGTTAATAATTAGCAGCTGTTAAGGGGTTGCTTTAAGAGCATCCATTAACAAGTATTTTTTTAAAAACTGTTCATCTTCTTTAGGTTTGAAATTATACACGGATAAAGTTTGTAGATTGCCTTTCAGAATTGATTGATTGATTTCAGAATATGTATAGTGCCGATGATGAAATACAGACACTAGTAAGTGTTTCATCATTAAAGTTTTCGTAGCATCATATCTGGAGAGTTGGTCCAAAATGGCTTTTCAGAAGCCTGCCAGGGTATCAGCTACTAGATTCTCTTTAAGTATCCACTAGGATAGTGATTCTCAACCGGTGGGGAATTCTCTCTCTCTCTCTCTCTCTCTCTCCCCTCCCCCCCCCCCCCCCCCCCCCCCCCCCCCCCCCCCCCCCCCCCCCCCCCCCCCCCCCCCCCCCCCCCCCCCCCCCCCCCCCGAGGGGAGATTTTAGGATTTCCAGGGAGGAATTAAGATTATTTCAAGATTGCGTTAATACAAGAACCGATTATTTGATATTGTTTTTCCCTTAATACTTTACAGGTTCTGTACGTCTCACCCTTCTAAAATTAATTTTATAAGGTAAGTAGACCCACAAATCACGTTGTATGTGGACGTCTAGACTTGTTTTAGTATGTGCTATTAAATTTAGCTTCCATTATTACAGTATACTGTGTAAGGGGGGGGGGATTTTTAGGTAGGAAATACTAAAGGGGGGGGGGGGGATGACGTTCTGACAATATGGTGAGGGGAGATGGGGGGGCAAATTTTTAGGTAAGAAATACAAAATATGGGGGGGGGGGGGAATGACATTCTAAAAATATGGTGAAGGGGGACATGGGCCAAAAGAGGTTGAAAACCACTGCACTAGGAGAACCCAATCTTTCCATCACATAAATTGTCAGTTTTTTTATATTCTGTTTTGTATTTCCTGATTAAGGTTCTGTAACTGCAATGTAATTTATTGTTGTGTTCTTGTGAACCTGGTATTTTCCACTTCCTGTTTTGCCTTCTTCTTTCGTTCGCTTGAAATATGTCTATAACTGCAATGTTGTCTCTTGTATGAATTTACTTGTCTTTTTCAGTTCACACAGTGGTCCATAGTGTTTTATTATCTTCCATTGTCGTCTCTCTAGGCCAGAAGGTTTGCCTAGATATGTTATATTTTGGGCAGTCTTGGAGTATGTGCTCTGCTGTCTGCGACGCCATTCCACATGTGCACATTGCTGTTTCATCAATCTTGAATTTTGTATACATGTGATTGCGTAATCTATTGTATCCTGTTCTGAGGCGCAGAATAATGACTTGTTCTGGTCTGTCCATAACGTGGTAGTCATCTTGAGCAGGTTTTGGTGGCTTTCTGACTGATTTGATCATTCTTTTCTTTTGGTGGTATGTAACGGGCACATCAGGCTGTTCTTCTTTGGCTCCTTCCTTAGCCAATCAATCAGCTCTGTCATTTCCGGGTTCTCCACAGTGGGATGGTATCCACTGTATGGTGACCTTACGATGACTGCTAAGTTCAGAAAGTAGTGTCCTTAGTACTGGCAATTTCCCAGACAGGAGTGCCTCGAGTACTGATTTTGCATCTGTCAATAGCACCACAGGTTGTGTACCATTGCTGGTATTTAGTAAATTCTCTGTTGCTATCTTGTTTGCCTCAATTTCAGCTTCATAGTTTTGGCAGTACTTTCCTGTCGGTACTCTGGCTGTGTCTCTTGTATTATTTGGGCATTCTATGTACACTCCCGCTCCTCCATTTCGAACAGCATTTTGTGCTGACCCATCTGTGTAGACTCGGATCCAGAGGTCCTGTGGGTATTCTTCATCAAGGAAGCTGAGAGTTGCTGTTCTGAGCTGCACACTGTTCTGTTCTTCCTTGTCAAATATTCCTCTCACTTTTGTCTGGATTTGTAATGATAGTCTATGTTCATCTTTCCATGGAGTTCACTCTGGAATATTTGTTAGGGGGATACCAACTGTGGGCAGATTGGTGGTTTCTCTGCAGAGTCGTTTGGTCTGGTGGATAAAACTACTTCTTTTCAACCGCCCCATAGCTAGGTTTTCAAATCTGTTCTTCATAGGGTGGCCTGGCAAGCTGAGGAACTTTTCTGCTTGTATTAACGTTTTCGTATCTGTCTTTCCTCTTACTAAGCTTCATACATAGTATAAATATTCTGTTGTGAGTAGTTTCTCTCATTTATTTTACATATTGCCAGGGTAGTGACCATGCCTGGCCTAATATGTATGGCTTCCAATTGTCGAGGAATCTGTCAGATATACACCATGCACATTAGGCCTACTGTTTTTAGCCATTATATGAGAAAATTAGACATCTAATCCAGCCACTAATTGGTTACAGACTCGACATCACTGTGCTCTCGATATTCTCACACATGCTTGCCCCCTTTCTGAAAAGCCGCTGAAGAGTTCCCATGCTTTTAGTTCTAGTAGCAGTTTGATTACAATGCCGCCTGGCTTTTCCTCTATGTGGTGAGAGTCATCCAGATTGCCTCACTCTTCTGGCTTTTCCTCTATATGGTGAGTGTCATCCAGACTATCTAAATCTGCCTGACTTTTCCTCTATGTGGTGAGTGTCATCCAGACTGTCTAACTCTGCCTGGCTTTTCCTCTATCTGGTGAGTGTCATCAAAACTCCACCTGGCTTTTCCTCTATGTGGTGAGTGTCATCCAGACTGTCTAACTCTGTCTGGCTGTTCCTCTATGTGGTGAGTGTCATCCAGACTGTCTTACTCTGCCTGGCTTTTCCTCTATGTGGTGAGTGTCATCCAGACTGTCTAACTCTGCCTGGCTTTTCCTCTATGTGGTGAGTGTCATCCAGATTGTCTAACTCTGTCTGGCTGTTCCTCTATGTGGTGAGTGTCAACCAGACTGTCTGACTCCGCCTGGCTTTTCCTCTATGTGGTGAGTGTCATCCAGACTGTCTAATCACACCCTCATGAACCAGACTTTCCAGTCATGAACAGCCTCCACCTGATCCAAGAGAGTCTCTACCACATCAAGTAGCTCTCCACCCATGGCAGCAGCGGGCAGTCTATCCCCCAGTTCATGCCCCTCTCACACCTGCATGCTCTGACAGAAATGTTGTCATGAAAGAGTTTCAGTCAAGTAGAATGTAAATGCCATCGCTATGGCGAATAGGCTACGGATCCAGTTTGTAATCCTGCATAACGCATTTGAAACACAGCTGCGGGTAATTTTGAAGCAGTCCACCTTGCGTTGGTTTGTATAAAATGGTATGAGTGCCAGTCATTCAGAAAGCAGTGGCAAACTACTGAACGTAAACTTACCAAGAGATCGCAAAAAGCCCAAAATGCTGGGGTTGACTGTGACATCCTGTAATGAATATGCAACTAACTAAGAATGTAAATACATTAAGACCACAATCTTCATGTTTGTCACAGATAGGTGCTAAGTCATCTCATGTCACTTCAGTGTCCACTGTTCAACAGGTTGCTGAGCCCTCATTCAGGTTGTTGATCCCTCACTCAAGTTGTTGAGTCCTCATTCAAGTTGTTAAGCTCTGATAAGGCTCCCATCTATCAAGTTGAGGTTGGCGTAGAGGCTGTTCTCTCCACCTGGTATCCAAGTACCAACTCTGTGGGTACTATCGCAGAACTCTCCTTTCCCTCACCAAGTAACAAACTAGCAGGGTGTGCAAGACCGGTGCTGGAACTTCACACTGGGGACGGGCATACTAGGAAGTAATCAGGCTATGATAACATGTGGATTGGCTGGGATTATGCTCAGGTTACTCACTTTTCCTCTACACTGGATTATAGGTATTTCAATGTCAGATTCCCGTGCCCAGGAGGAATAGGTTGATGTGTCATTGAAGCTAAACACTCCTTGGTGGGGGGTCTCCACTTAATGTGGCCATCACATTTCATCCCAGGTTTCTGTATATCATGCTCTGAGATTTTGTGTCATTTGTATACATCCTTGAGTCAGTTGTGTGCATCCCAGTGTTCTTGTAACTTATGCCAGCCATTGTCATGAATTTCCTTTGCTGTGCTGAAACTAACATGTTTTGGGCACACAAAAAGACACAATGCACTGGAAAGTTTAAAGTGAGAAAATATGGTCCCTGTAAATGACATAAAAGGCATCTTAAATGGAGATAAACTCAGAACATCACAGAGTACATATGTCACTGGCAGGATGACCATTTCAGGACTGGAATATATTCAGATCAACAGCAACTCAGACGGGGATCAGTATAAAATATGTCACGTAACTAATGGTTACTGGACGTATGAAGTTCTTCTCATACCTAGCATTAGTTGTTGAAGTCTAACAGAAGTAAGCTGACACTGAAAGCTTCATACGTCTGTGGTTGGTGCAAGTAAAGGAACTGCTTATGACTATCATAAAGACATATTAGTCATATGGTGTAGGGATTAAATCTTTGTGACTGCTTTGCACACAACACTACGGCCATTAACACACCGACTAAGTTGATTTGTTCAATGTGGTACTAAGTTGGCGCTGTGGCTTAGGGGCAGTGAGTGCATTTCACAATTCCCAGACATACCGAGCTGAGAGTTCAAAATCAAGCAATTCTGACGTAGACCGCTTTGTATTCATTTCAGTGCTATGAGGCGTCTGTCATTCAGAAAATAGTGCCATACAACTGAACGTAAAAACTGCTAAGTAAATCCCAAACAACCAGAAAATGCTGGGATTGATAGCAATGTCCTGTAAAGGACATGCAAGTAACAAGTAATAAAAGGTAAAACACCGTTTTTCACGCCTTCAGGCGTATTGGTTATGAGAGCTAGCTCCATAAGTAAAGTGTACAGAGTAGTTTAGCCCCGCAATTATAAAGTGTACAGAGTAGTTTAGCCATGTGATTATAAAATGTACAGAGTAATCTAGCCCTGTGATTACAATGTGTACAGAGTAGTCTAGCCCCGGGATTAAAGTGTACAAAGTACATACACGTCAATAAAGCATTACAGAGCAGCCTAGCTTAGGTCAGTTGAAAGGAGTTACAGAGGCATGTTTCTCCTGGCAAGAATCTCATCACACAGGAGTGGTACGGTCAATGCTGCCTTCACATCCTTAAGCTGGGTTGACTTGGGGGCTGAGATCAGTCCTTCCAGAGTGGTTCTTATCCATGTAAAAAACATCCTTTCCCTTCGCTACAACTTCAGGGATTGATATATCTTATTCATGAAAAAGTGAACCGTGTCTGAAATTCAACTTGCATGATTTATCATGAACAGTTGATGTTACTGCACTTGGGACAAGCCCATAAGTTTTCAGCCACCCCCAGCAGC
The DNA here is from genome assembly GCA_014155875.1 of Cepaea nemoralis. Classification (NCBI taxonomy): domain Eukaryota; kingdom Metazoa; phylum Mollusca; class Gastropoda; order Stylommatophora; family Helicidae; genus Cepaea; species Cepaea nemoralis. The sequence continues at coordinate 172,770 of JACEFZ010028506.1, read as the reverse complement.
AGTCGAGAGAGTGGCTGCCGATTGTTGCTGATGACTTTTAAGCTTGATAAGAAATGTTAGTTTTATCATTAAGAATGTTTGTTGTGGTAGGGCAGCGGTTTGTGCACTGACCCATCTTTGTGTGATACTGTTCAGTCTTCAGCAGAACTGGATGTTTATCTTCTGCAGTCCGGTGATGTCGTTACTGTATTAGATCTGGAAAAGAAAAACAATGAAAATGGGAGCTGGACACCTCACTTCTTAATGCTGTGAAGTAGTTTAATGTGAAGGCCCATACTTCATACCCATAGTATCTGCAAGAGATCACCTTTAGTTGTGTTTGTCAGTGTAGTAAAATTTGTTCTTAGTAACACTGTTTTTCTTGAATTCTAAAATAAAGGATCTTTTCAGGCCACCTTGTCATTGATTCGTTGTATGAATCTGTTGGAAGATGAATGTGTGGACCAGTATCACTTCCCTCAAATCAGTTTGAATTCAGTTAATTTTCTTTGTGCTTTTACAACATTTTTGTAGAAGATATTTTGTCTTGGCGTTTTACGATCATTATCACCTCCAAGGTGATGTCACTATCATGCCAGCCACAGAACATTTTCTGGTATACATTTTAGACTAGGTCGGCCTGGGAGAGTAAAATAAAAATCATTGCCTTATGGGAGATTAAAACTGAAGTTCATTGACCAGCAATTAAACGGCGCGGCTACTAAAGCTGCCTACCTCTCTCTCATTTCTATGATTTCCCATAATTCTTATCAGAAATCTGACCAATCTCTGTATTGTAATTTCATTGTCATCATATGCTAATTTTAATCATTCATTTTATATTTTACATGAGACAGAGCCCACCTGGTGACCATGCTCTTTACACTTTTATGTGGCATGTATTTTATTTATGTGAATGCAAATTAATGCTTGAATAAAAGTTCCATGTATTTTCCCAAACAGCCAATGTTGACCTTGTTTGTTTGCCATGGTTTGTTTCAGCTTAAACTGAAGAACTTTGAGAGAGTGGAAAAGGTCAGTAAGATGCAGTGTATTAGTTGTATGTAAATAACAATGGAATGACAAAAACCATTAAGCCTTAAATGTAAACAGAATGATGAGGTTTTTATGTATGATCTTGTTTAAATAGTGTTTTACATGTTAATGATGTAGTAATTCCAGTTTACTTGTTCTGAAAGTTATATATTTTGTTCAAAGTACAATTGGTTGAGTTGCTTCCGATACCTTGTATCATGTACACGAATTAGTAAATAAAAAATTTTCAGTCGTTGAATTTTTGATAAACACTCTATGTTCAGTATGTTTGAAAAGAACCAAAAGTGTAGAAAGACAGAAAACATTTCAAATAATACACCAAATGAAAACTATACCTTTTAAACTTTGTTTGTTTGTTTATTTAGTCTTCCTTTTTTAAAATAACAGATGTTACTGTTTGTTTGAAGAGTTGGTTTGTTCACATTTTGTAGTCAACTTTACATGACAAAAGCTTTTACATTACCAGTCAATGTTTCCTCATTTCTATGAGTGTGTATCAATGAATGAGTTCAAGAATCAACATCATTGAAATCTGGACATTCCAACACATCTGCTGCATCCTCTTCTTCAGTCACCAAGTGTTCCGGAGCCGATGGTATCATTGGCAGTCTGATTAAAATTTCACCATTATATCCTATGTGCTGACTGTTGTGTGATCCCCTACTCAGTCCTTGCTGTATCAGTCTCTCCAGATGAGATTCTCTGTTTTGCTGTACTGCACATTCTGTCCCAGAAAGCATTAACTGTCATTGAGATCCCCTACTCAGGTCTTGCTGTATCAATCTCTCCAGATGGGATCCTCTGTTTTGCTGTACTGTGCACTCTGTTCCAGATAGAATTGACTGTTGTGTGATCCCCTACTCAGTCCTTGCTTATTAATCCCTCCAGATGTGATCTTCTGTTTTGCTGTACTGTGCGCTCTGTCCCAGAAAGCATTGACTGATGGGGAGATCCTCTACTCAGTCCTTGCTATATCAATCTCACCAGATAGGATCCGCTGTTTTGCTGTACTGCACATTGTCCCAGAAAGCATTCACCACATCTTCTTTGATCATCAAGTCAAGATATGTAACCACAATGAGGTTATATTGAACTGGATGTCCAACACTTTCTGTCACTCACTCTGGTTGTACACTCTGTCAGACTGCTGATTTTCTTTCTTATTATGTTTTCATTGCCCAACTGTCTTTGACCTTTCCTTCTAATTTTGGTTGTCACAACAGTGATTGCATGTTCAAGACAAGAAACTGTTTCCAGCATCTGACTGTTTACTTTTATGTTGTTCTTCTCTTCTGACTTTCATCTCCCAGTGGAGCATAGAATCTCAACCATCTTACATCAAGTCCTAATTATACTTATACATAAATGAGGTAGCCATTCTCAGATCAACCCTGCTTAGTTTCTTCCTAGGACATGCACAGTAGGTTAAAGTGTTACTATTCTTTGCACATTCTAGTTCATTTAATTAAAGACCTCTTAAAGAATTGAGGGAGTCTCCGTGGCGAAGTAGTCAAGCTGTCTGACTCAGGCTCTGAAGGTTGTGAGTTCGATTCTGGGCCGCACCCTTCGGTTCATGAGTGCATTTTTTAGACATATGGGGTTGTCGCTGGAGCTGCGGAGTTCATGCTTTGTGCGGCGCTTTTGGCAGTTCGCTGGGGAAAGAGACTGAGCCATATGGGATAAAGACCCGGTGCAATGAAGTTGACCCTGTTAACTTTTAAGCGATTTTTAGAAAAAAACAAATTAAAGACCGCAGCACCGTTTAACCCCTTCATAACCCCTGGTCTGTGCTGCTGTTTGTCAGTTAATTTGAATTCATTCCTTGACTGACACCTTTTGATGTCATATTCCCCCCTAGGCTATAATTAAGATGCTTATATTTTCATTCATCCTTGTCAGCGTGTAGTCAAGATTGTATTGCTTCTGCTGGGTCTACTTTCCCCCCACTGTTGTTTTAGAAGGAACAAACAAACTTTATGTTCAAAGAGTTAAGAATTCGTCAAGCAGGTCCGTCTAACATTCTGATGCTGTGGGAGAGGGCCAGATGTGTGGTTATTGGGAGTCCATGCTTACATACGGTTTCCCTAACATAGAAATTTGAGGAAGTCTAGGCAGTAGAACAATTATGTATTTTATGAGCACCTGTACGTTCCCCATGCAAATGTCAACATCGTTGCTGCTATTTGCTATTATTGAGTTAACTTTTAAGAGTTTACCTTAGTGGAGTCACATGCATCCATAGTGGAAAAACATTTACAGAGTGAATTGGTCTGATCAGTTACATTCGCTACCACAATGGGTTGTAGTTACTATGCCTTTTTTGAAGCACCATGTAACAAACTATCATCTGTGAAGACGGCAAGGTGCCAATCTACTCTAGTGGAATCATACATACATCACATATTGGTGGAATCTTTATGGAGCATACTAGTGCCAGATGTATTGCTGGAATTATAGTGGAATCATGCATATTAGATGATTTATTGGTGGAATATTCGCAGAATCAAGCATACTGGTAGCTGATTTATTGGTGAAATGTTAATGGCATCCAGCCTTTTACAAGAGGGTTTATTTGTAGAATTTTAGTGGAATCCAGCATACTCAAGGAAGATATAGAATATTAGTGGAATCAATCATACTGTTGGATAGTTTATTGGTTGGCTCTAAGGAATTGAACATACTAGGGGAATATTTATTGGTGGAGTTTTTATAGAATCAAACAAATTAGTGGAAGCTGAAGTTATATTAGTGGAATAAGGAATCGCCTACAAATGGATGGTGTATTGTTGGAATATTTGTGACATCAAACATACAAGTGGATGATTTATTATGGAATCAAACATACTAGTGGTTGTTTTATTGGTTGAATATTAATGGAGTCGAGGCTGCCGGTAGATGATTTATAGGTGGCATATTATGAGAATATCAACCATAATAGTGGATAATTTATTGATAGAATCAATAATAATGGAAGATGATTAATTCGTGGAATATTTGCGGAATCTAGCATAATTGTGGAAGATTTATTGATGGAATCTTACTTGAATCAGTATATTATTAGAACCTATCATACTAGTGCTCAATTTATTGGTGGAATATTAATGGAATCAAGCCTATTATCCTGTAATTTATTGGTAGAATATTAGGGGAATCAAGCATGCTAATGGTTGATTTAATGGTATATTATTAGTGGAATTAAGCTTACTAATGGATACATTATTGGTGGAATCTTTATTAAATCAAGCATACGAATGGAAGATTTATTGTTGAAACATTATTGGATTATGAGTCATAATAGTGAAGGATGTATTAGTGGAATCAAGCATACAAAAGGAAGGTAGACTGGTATAACCTAAGTGGAATCAAGCATGCAGAAGAAAGGTGTACTGGTGTAACTTTAGTGGATCAAGCACACAGGAGGAAGACTTTTGGTGGATAATTAGTGCTACTAGTGTTTCAAACACACTAGTGGACAATTTATTGGTGGAATCATAGTTGAATTACTCTTGCTAATTGAAAATGTAAGGGTGGAATCATGCATGCTGGTGGAAGATTAGTGGGATCAAGCTTAATACTTGAAGATTGTTAGGGCTTGGCGGTAACGAGCACATAGCCTGTTTCTTGTTGCTTGTTAATTGCTGTGTTATTTTTCTAAAGCAGATTTTCAGTGCATTTTCAGTGTTATTTCCTGTGATATTTTTATGTTGTATCTGCTGTATGGAACATTTCGCATTGTTGAATTTCCTTGTGTAATGTTATCATTCTACTTGTTATTTCAATAGGCTTCAACTTTCTATCAACATTTTTATGTTTTATATTTTTTTCTTCTGTTTTTAAAATGTCATTCTGTATGATAAATTCTGGATCAGGGCCTTTTTCTTACATGGAATGCTCTGTGACACCTGACTTAGACACCATGTCTCTTCATAACCCCTGGTCTGTGCTGCTGTTTGTTAATTTAACTCATTCCTTGATTGACACCTTTTGATGTCAGATTCCCCATTGTTAGTTTTGACCTCAACTTTTGGAATGGCTTAGATGTTTGTTCTTTCGGTGCCAGGGATGAATCCAGTTGTAGACATATATTTTACAAAATAAATAATCCTAGAAAGCTATACCTCCTTTTGATACTGGGATAGTGAATTCTATGCCTGGTCTTCACAGATGAGGCTGAAGAATAGAAGGTCCATTTCATACACTACAATTTGTACACTACCCATAGATTGCAGCAACTGGAAATCATAACATATTTTAAAAATGAGAAAAGGCTCCCGCAGTTGAATTATTATAGCTTGTAAGTCCTTTATTTGGATGTGGAAAGTAAGGTAAAACTACCACATACATTTCTCAAAACTAAATTTCTGTGCAGCCGCAAAACTAGATTTATGATGGAAAGGCACGCTCAGAAAATTTAATTTCAGGCTCTTTTGTGAATAACCTGAATTTGTTTCTGTCAGTGTTTCTAAGTACATTCTGGTTTTATTGTCTCACGATGTGTTCAGAGATTGTTGACAGATTCTTTCTGTTGTTTCTTTGTTCATGGACTTTAGAACATTCTTGATTCTTTTTTCGAGTTATTCCTGGTACTCTACTGTAAAACTGTATTTGAGCCATAACATGGACACGAGCTGTGTGGAGGTGGAGTGCCTTGGAAGTTTGAGGTCTGCCCGTCATGGTGTGAATTTTATGAAAATCATGGTGTGAATTTTATGAAAACCAGGGTGTGAACTTTTACAAAATTGTAGCCTGATGCTGGTATACAAATCACCCTACTCTTCTGTGTAGTGAATCGGATGTCCAGGCTACTCAGAAAGGGAACAAATAAATAAAAGAAAACAAACAAGAAACCATTTGCTTGTTGCAAATGGAAATAATTTCTCTGTATTTTTAATTGAACATTGTAGACTAGATAGATTTGCTTTCCAGGCTCAATTTTATAATTGGAAAACCTGCACACAAGAGAATCTTAAATACAAAGCACGTATGGTTCCTGAATAGACACATTTGTATCCTCATCAGTGATACTGAGTTGTGGGAACCTCCATGTATGATCCCCCTGAAGTGTCTGTACCATTTGGGGGTTACCTTAGCGTGCAGTTAGAGCAATCCTTTACAAAGAAAACAAACAATATTTCAATGTGCTCTTGATAGACAACCACAGCGTTGTGAATAGCGTAGTAGTTTGCTAATATAGTAGTCCAGATTCAGCCGCATTTTGAGCAAGGATTTGTTTTCTGGCATTGACCAAACCTTATAAAATAGGCACCAGAGATTTCGTTAGAGTGACCAAACCTTATCAAATAGGCACCAGACATTTTGTTAGAGTGACCAAACCTTATAAAAATAGGCACCAGACATTTTGTCAGAGTGACTAAACCTTATCATATAGGCACCAAACATTATAGTAGAGTGACCAAACCTTATCACATAGGCACCAAACATTTTGTTAGAGTGACCAAACCTTATCATATTGGCACCAAACATTTTGTTAGAATGACCAAACCTTATCACATAGGCACCAAACATTTTGTTAGAGTGACCAAACCTTATCACATAGGCACTGGAGATTTCATTAGAGTGACCAAACCTGATCAAATAGGCACCTGAGATTTTGTTAGAGTGATCAAACCTTATCAAATAGGCACCGGAAATTTTGTTAGATTGACCAAACCTTATCAAATAGGCACCTAACATTTTGTTAGAGTGATCAAACCTTATCAAATAGGCACCAGAGATTTCGTTAGAGTGACCAAACCTTATCAAATAGGCACCAGACATTTTGTCACAGTGATCAAACCTATCAAATAGGCACCGGAGATTTCATTAGAGTGATCAAACCTTATCAAATAGGCACCGGAAATTTTGTTAGATTGACCAAACCTTATCAAATAGGCACTGGAGATTTCTTTAGAGTGACCAAACCTTATCAAATAGGCACCAACAATTTTGTTAGATTGACCAAACCTTATCAAATAGGCACTGGAGATTTCTTTAGAGTGACCAAACCTTATCAAATAGGCACCGGGAATTTTGTTAGATTGACCAAACCTTATCAAATAGGCACTGGAGATTTCTTTAGAGTGACCAAACCTTATCAAATAGGCACGGGAAATTTCATTAGAGTGATCAAACCTTATCAAATAGGCACCGGAGATTTCTTTAGATTGACCAAACCTTATCAAATAGGCACTGGAGATTTCTTTAGAGTGACCAAACCTTATCAAATAGGCACCGGAGATTTCGTTAGAGTAATCAAACCTTATCAAATAGGCACCGGAGATTTCGTTAGAGTGATCAAACCTTATCAAATAGGCACCGGAGATTTCTTTAGAGTGACCAAATCTTATCAAATAGGCACCAAACATTTTGTTAGAGTACCAAACATTTTGTTAGAGTGACCAGACCTTATCAAATAGGCACCAGATATTTCATTAGAGTGATCAAACCTTTTCACATAGGCACCGGAGATTCATTAGAGTGATCAAACCTTATAAGATAGGCACCAGAGATTTTGTTGAAGGAAGGAATTGGGTAGTTTAGGGAACTGGAAATCTCATATCATAATGCTGTTACCTAGTGTCAAGGAGTTAGATTTATATTCACTTTTTTGTCTTGGTGTTTAGGATGTGTGTGCTCTTATTATAGTTGCTCAGTATAGTAAAGCCTCTTACGGTCTGCACATCACTCCGTCTAAACATAACTTTCTGTGAGCAAATGCCCACACCTCCTTTCTCACTCCAAGAACTTTAAATAATATGTACAATCATGCTATAAATAACAAACTGCAGCTAGGTCTCATGATGTTAAACTATTGTTAATAACCTCTGTATGGCGTTTTATGGTGTGGAAAGCCTGGACATTGAACAAGCAACTCCCGGGAAGGTTAACCCGGTCAACAAATGCCCGCAGAAGTCGGATGTGTCGGCCTAACGGCGCAAGAACGCAGCTCTGCTGTAAACAGGCACAACGCAGTCACATCCGAAAAAAATATCCGGATGAACGCAGAAGAAGAAGAACAAGCTACTAGAAAGTTGAATAGAGGCCCTGGAGATGTGGATATACAGACGAATATGTCGTATTTCATGGAAACAAAAACAACCAAATGCAGAGGTTCTAGAAAAACTGGGAATGAAAAGAGAGTTGATGAAAGAAATAAAAAAGAGGCAAGTGAAGTATTTTGGCCACGTTAAAAGACATAATACTCTTATAAAAACCGTACTTGAGGGCAAGTGAGCAAGTGGTAGACATTGATACAAGTGGGAAGATAACATCAAGAGATGGACAAACATCAATCTGACAGAATGTACAATCAGGGCGAGAGACAGATAGTGTTGGAGATCCATTGCAGTCAACCTTCATTGTGGAGATGGCACCTGATTGATTGAATAATCTGTGTAATTTGTTCTCATTAACACAACTGATATACAAGACTCATTCCAATTACTATTGCTGTTTTATTTTTTATTTAAATATGGCTAGAAGCAGTTTTTTGCTATCCTGTCTGTGATGTGATAGAGCCAATACATGTTGTAAACCTGAATGCCAGGAGAAATAGCTGGCCAATCTTCCCTCGCTTAGCAGGAAGAAAATTGAAATATTTTGGTAACTTGAAATGTCATGAAAGTTTGGAGAGAACAATAATGGAGGGGTATATGCCTGGGAAGAGAGGAAGAGGAAGGCCAAAGAGAAGAAAGGTGCAGAATGTGGTGGATGATCTCCAGATGGGTGTATTGGATGCTGGACATCTTGCTTATGATCGAGAGGTTTTGGAAGGTTGTTATGGGAATGAGGTTCTGCAAAGGACATGCTACTGAAAGAATGAACATGCATGGATCTGCCTCACCAACTATGGCTTCTCATGTATCCTGTGTTTCACGAAGCTCATGCCTTCTCCACATCTTTAAAAAATAAGTAAAGGGCCTTGAGTTTACACGCCTTGAGGTGTAATAGGTACATGGAGCTATTTTTATAGACCAATCGGCAGTTGAGGGGTGGTGTGGTTGATATCACATCAGCCTTTAATGTCTGCGTGCAGACGGTTTCTCCTAGTTTTTTTCTTCTTATCTGAGAAGTCTAGATGCTCCATCCACAAACCCAGGAGCCGGGGGGTGTCTGCCATCCTTTTTCTATTTTATAAAAATACACACCGAACCATAGTAAGGACACTGAAGTTTGAGGATCATTACGCAACGCTTGTCCATCCTGCCTATGGCAATATTTCTGTGCAGGAGAAGTTGTCTTATCTTTCCGTTGCTAGACAGTTTGGCTTTTTCCTTGTGTTAGGTGACTAACTCAGTGAACAAATTGTACTACAGCAGATATATTGCTACGCATTTTAATGAATAAATAAAAGATATAACTAGGAAGCTCAGTGAAAGTAAAGATACAAGCAACAACCAGATTGTCATGTATAGTCACACATGAAATGTGTCTACGTCTGCAAGTGGTAGATAATGATGACAAATATGTAGTGGACAGGACTGGACAATTTATGATCTGTAGACTCAGAACAGGACACAACAGACAGTAGTCAAATGTGAGCAATAAACAAATGTGCATGTATTGATTAGCACTCATAGATGTAGAAAAAAGAAGTCGAGATTCAAGGACACACCAGATAACTTGAATATTGAAAACTATTGTTGTTATTCTGGGGTTTGAACCTGTTACCTCCAGATGATGATAGCAGCTCACTGTGATTTCTGTACATAGCTAAAGATAGGTTCTACAATGACGTGGATAAGCACCGCAAGCTGCAGCACATATAGAACAACACTGTACCAAAGACAGCTCAGAAAGATATATTCTTTGGCTGGATGAAACAACCTCATGATGTAAACCTCTACGGAAGAAAGCTAGATGTGCGCAAGACAGTGCCATTAATTCAGGAAATACAATTTCAAACATAGGCTAGTTCCACGTGATGAAAAGCAGATGTGCGTACAGTAATGTTTAAAAAATATATGAATTGAACAATACTAAATATGCGGACAAAAGTAAGTACACAGATAAAAGTGGTGCGTATTTAGACGATTGCAGTAAAATAAGTGTTTCCTCTTGACACAGGAGAAATAAGTAATGATGATAATAGCCATGTTTGTAATGAGTAAGTAAAGTAATTGCTGGTCTAGGGGTTACACAACTTTTTCCGTAATCCCATATACTCTCAAAAGTAACGTGACGTGCGTGAGAATTGGTAGCGGTTCTCTCTGCGTCGGTAACTTACAGGGTATGTGAGCCGGTCGCTCAGAAAGCAATGGCAAACTACTGAGTGTAATCTTGCCAAGAAATCAACAATCAGCTGAAAGATGCTGATGTTTACAGCGATGTCCTGTAAAGGATATGCAAAAAAAAAAGAAACAAAATAGTAAAGTAATAAAATAGGAAACAAGTAAAGATGTTAATAGTCATGTTTGTAATGAGTGAGTAAAGTAATAAAATGAGAAACAAGTAAGGATGTTAAAATCCATGTTTGTAATGAGTATGTAAAGTAATAAAATAGGAAACAAGTAAAGAAGTTAAAAGCCATGTTTGTAATGAGTAAAGTAAAAAAGTAAAGAACCCTCAGTGTTGCCTTCAGGCGTACTGAGTATACGGTGCTAGCCCCATATTTTATAGACCAATTGCACTGGATGAGTGATACGGTCACATCCGCCGTCTTGACTTCACTCCCCGCGGCATTTCTGGGTAATTCTTTGTATGTTGGTTTGACCTGGGAGCCCTTGTCAGTTTTTTAAAATCCAAATTTTGAGGGGGCAATCTGAAAACATGACCACCAGGCTGACAGGAAAGCATGCTAGTCACTGTCCTACCACAGCTGTCTCTTTGACCTCTTCTCTGTTTCTTCAAATGTCCGTTATCTTTTCCCGTTTCATTGTTTGTTCATTCCTTGTCTTATTACAAATGTTATGTTCTATTCAGTAATCATCAAGAGTCTTTTTCCGCATGATGCTACATTTATTATGAGACAGTCTGAAGTGACTACTTTTACAAAGGGAATAAATGAAGTAACTGCAATTAAAAACAATAGTTTTGAAAAGCACAAGTACATACTGAAGTCAAACACACTAACTTCTGAGGTGCTTAACTTGGTGCGATGTGCTTCCTTTGAAAGATAAATGAAGAAGAAGAACACTAAAACAGGCAATAAATTTACTCCCTATGAAAGGCAGAAATAGTGATGAAGGGAAGATATCACCTCAGCTCATGAATCTTTCATCTGATTGTCATTTTTGAGTGCATGATCTACAGCAAACATTGGCAATTAGTAGAGGATCATTGTTGCACCTCTCTTCTGTAGAGAAATCAGGAGAACAAATAATGAGTGATGCTAAATAAAGTTACTTGCTACAAAACATTTAGACAAGGAGGAAATAAATGATTAAAATAAATAGGATAATAATAGATAAAACTTTAAACCTAAATAAAATGTAAAAATGTTTAAAAATAATTTAAATGATTATCTTTAGAATAGAGACAGAGCAATATAAGTAATCTATTGGATGTCTGGCATCTACAGTATTAGCATCGTCTTAAGAGAGTGTTCCAGAAAATGCACTGAAATATTTGGTTAAAGCATTGACTAATTCACTAACTCTGTTGCTACTCTGTAAGCATGGATATTTTCATACTGTAACTTGCAGAATATGTTAAGTACATATAACTACATGCTAATTTTTAAAAAATAATGTAAAATAAAAATATTTTCTATTTACAAATGCATTGTCATGTTTGACATTTTGTATGTGTTGGCGTGTTGTTACATTGAGAGTGTTATGTATATTACATGGGAGGTTTCATCATGTTCATTAATAATGCGTGGCCAGCGGCATACCACTACTGGAAACATCCCTCGATAACATCTGCAACATTGATGCCGTGCTTCATATCTTAGAGAACCCTTTTGTGCTGTGATTATTGTTGTAATGGGACAGCTAATGAATGCAGCTATTGGCTCAACTTTTGCATGTTTCTACTTGGGACAATCATCATCTGCAGCTGTTCCAGAGATGCCTGATTAAAGTGCTCAACATTGACCTGTGGAAGCTCTACCTGCACTACATTAAAGAGACAAAGAGTACCCTTCCATCCTACAGGTAAGGCCGTGTGTTGATTGTTGCATTTTTGATCTATTTGCGAAGGCAGGGGCAGACTGAGAAACACGATACTGGATGGATTGCAGTGGTGGCATAGATGATTATCAGTAGAATTGATTCTGAGCACCAGGGCCTTAGATCTGTGACGGGTGATAAGGTAGATGATGATGATATGAAATGAAGGAAAAGATACTAAATATGTTGACTCAACTCCTTTTCTGTCCCAAATATTTGAAATTCATGGCAATAATTTTTTTTTTTAATTGAGAAATTATTGCATTTAAAAATAGTGTATCAACTTTATTTTTGAAAATTAAAATGTTTAAGAACTTCTATGTTGTTGAGTCACTTCTGTTGAATTGTTTCTTTTTATTTTGGTGTATGTTGTTGAGTAGATTAGCCACTGATGAGTGATCTCACCATACATTTCCTTAAGACTGACGAGTGATCTTGTTATACCTTTTCTTAAGACTGACAAATAATCTTGTCATACCTTTCCTTAAGACTGACGAGTGATCGTCATACCTTTGCTTAAGACTGACGAGTGATCTCATCATACCTTTCCTTATGACTGACGAGTGATCTTGTCATCCCTTTCATTAAGACTAACGAGTGATCTTGTAATACCTTTCCTTATGACTGACGAGTGATCTCATCATACCTTTCTTTAGGACTGGCGATTGATCTTATAATACCTTTCAGCTGAGGTTAACGCAGTCAACAAATGTCTCAAGAATTAGAATATGTCGGCTGAAAAGTGCGAATATCACATCTCTTCTATAAACAAGCACAATGCATTTATGTCCAAAACAAACATTTTGGATGAAGGAAGAAGTAGAAGTCGGTCAATCAATCGGGTGCCGTCTCCACAATGAAGGTTGGCTGCAAAGGATCTCCAACACTGTCAGTCTCTCGCTTTGATTGTACATTCTGTCAGACTGATGTTCGTCCATCTCTTGATGTTATCTTCCCACTTGTATCATTGTCTACCTTTTGCTCGCTTGCCCTCAACCTTGCCTTCCAGTATGGTTTTTATAAGAGTATCATGTCTATTAACGTGGCCAAAATATTTCACTTGTCTCCTCTTTGTTTCTTTCATCAACTCTCTCTTCATTCCCAGGTTTTCTAGAACCTCTGCATTTGATTGTTTTTGTTTCCATGATATACGACATATTCGTCTGTATCTCCACATCTCCAGGGCTTCTATGCAACTTTCTAGCTGCTTGTCCAGGCTTCTGCGCCATGCTGTAGCATTGAATATATGTCAATCAATCAATCATGTGCCATGCTGGAAAGCGTAGGTGGTCATGACTCGCCGTTTCACTCGATCACCAGAGTCGTGGATCAGCTCAGTGTTCCTGTCTCGTCCATGCCATGTGGCCAAGCCATCCAGGTATTTTCCTCTTGGTCTGTTCCCTTCGATCTTGCCTGTTGTCACTAAGTTCTCCAATCCATTTCTTCTCATAACATGTCCAACAAATTTTGACTGTCTACGTCTAATTTCTCTAATCAATTTACGATTTTCATTTGTCACCTGTAGTACCTGGTCATTGGTTTTTCTGTCTGTCCATGGTATTCTTTGCATTTTCCTCAGAAACCACATTTCTGCAGCCATCAGGTGTTTTTCAGCTTGACTGCTCATTGTCCAAGTTTCACATCCATACATAAGAACAGGCTCTATGTATCCCCTCAATACTATTTTTCTTGGTTTAATTGGCTTCTTTTTATTGGTGAGAATGTTTTTCATTCTTGTTCTAATCTCTTCAAGGCATGTCCCATCAGATGTTATGACTGTTCCCAGATAATTGTACAGATTCATTTATTGAAGAATATTCCCATTTACTTGTATATTACATTGTGGTATTTCTTTCTTCCTAGTGACGACCATAATCTGTGTCTTTTTTACAATTTAATTCTAATCACAGTTGCTTACTGTGTACAACAACCACATCTACTAATTGTTGCAGATCCTGCGCATTGTCTGCAATCAATACTGCATCATCTACATATCTAATGTTATTGATGTTTCGTCCTCCAATGTTGATTCCATTTATATCTTCTACATTTCTGAAAATATTTTCACTGTATAGGGAAAAAAAGATCTGAAGACATTACACATCCCCGCCTAACACCTCTCTTAATAGGCTGATATTGTCCCACTTCATTATCAATCCTTATGGCAGCTTGTTGTTTCCAATATATGTTTTTTATAAGTCTAATGTCTTTCCCATCAATTTGTAGATCTGCAAGCATATCCACCATGTTGACATGTCTAACTCTAATAAAAACCTTTGTGTAGTCAATAAAGCACAGATGTATATCCTTGTTTACTTCTATAGCACGTTCAATAACTGTTCGCAGCATATACACAGCATTTACTGTACCCTTTCCTTCTACAAACCCACATTGTTCTTCCCCTATTTCAGGTTGTATTTTCTTCCTCACTCTTTGCATGATAATTCGTAGCAAAATCTTTGTGATGTGTCTCATTATACTAATTGTTCTATGTTGATCACATTCCAAGGCTCCTGATTTCTTTGGGATTGCAATAAATACAGAATTACATAATTCAGGAGGTATATCTCCAGTATCATATAATGTGTTCAGCAGTCTGGTGACTTGATCTATTCCATATTCTTCTAAAGCTTTAATCATTTCTGTTGTGATGTTATCTGCACCGAGGACCTTGCCAGCTTTCATGCTTAAGGACATTTCGAACCTCCATCTTCAAAATTGGCGGTCCTTCATTATTAAATCTAATATCCATACTGTTCCTCTCTGTTATCATCATAAAGGTTTTTCACATAATCTGTCCATACATGTAGAATCTGATCTTTTTCTATTATGATTGCCATCTTTAGTTTTTAGACAGCCTGCTGATGTACTTGTTCTTTTATTAGTAAGTTCCTGAATTCTTTTGTGAACTAATTTGGTATTATGACTGTTGTGTTGTTTTTCAATTTCTAAGCACTTTTCTTCAAGTCATGCTTCTGAATATATGTAGCATTTGACAATTCTCATTTTTTAATGTGTTATTAATCTCTCTAGATGTTAATACTGATTTTATGCCGTTGAAAGCATTTTTGGCAATTCCTATTCTCTTTTTTATTTCTATTTCACTTCTGCCATCATCTGTTATTATATGTCCAAGATAGGAGAAACTTGTTACTTGTTCTAGTATCTGCCCATTTACTGTGATATTCATTGATGACCTTTCCTTTTCACTGCTAATTATCATAGTTTTTGTTTTTTGGATGTTAATATCTAAGCCACATTCTGCACTGTGCCTGTTTACTTGTTCCACTAGGTCTTGTAACTCTTGCTCACTTTCTGCTAGTAACATGGTATCGTCAGCATGTCTAAGATTGTTTATGATTCTTCCACTGATGTTAAGTCCAGGCATTTCAACTTTTTTAAAAATTCTTTCTGTGTATAGATTGAAGAGGCTCTGGGGAAGTACACATCCTTGTCGTAGTTGAAATCTTGAAGTAGAAGTAATACCTTTCAATACTTCAGCATTTGTTTTCTTCTTCTTGACAACAAAGATTTTAGTCTATCACACCCCCATAACGGCACAGGCCGTGGTATAACCTTTATCTTGTTTTAGTGTGGTTTTAAAATGTTATCCTTAATGTGTGTGTGTGTTTTTTTTATTTCAGGGAAAAGATGGCTCAAGCTTATGACTTTGCTTTGGAGAAGATTGGCATGGACATTATGTCCTACCAGATTTGGGCGGAATATATCAGCTTTCTCAAATCAGTGTAAGTTTCACATTCAGTGATGTTTCGTGAACCATTCTTTATGCACTCATATTTGAACACCATTCTTACTGCACATATTTGTGTATTTTGTAAGAGAAATAAATCATCTGACTGAGATGTTTCTGTTTATCTGATGTGTTGGCCCACAGGCCTGATAAAACAGTGTAATGTAACTTGTTTCCTGGTGAATTGTAAACAACACACACATGTCATTTATAAAACGAGTGGATATCAGATGTCATCATACTCAAGTCATTACTGTTGGGGAGAGGGGGACTGCGTGGAGAAATGGCTACTCTATCCCCTCACACTCTGAAGGTTGTGGGGGGGGGGGGGGGGGGTGAGTTAGACGCTCGCTCGCTTTGAACTCAAGCATAGTCCACACACACTACTTCCAGTAGTGTTGGACTGAATTTTGAGTGGGTTAGCTTTCCATATTAACAGTGTCCCTCGCCATCAGGAGAATCCACTCTGTCTTTAGAGGTACTTGTAATTGACGTCCCCAAGTCAAGGATGATATTTTAGTCCAACTGTCCGGTGTAGGGGTTGAACCCCTTACCTTAGCATCAGCACAATGGATGTTTAGGAACATGCATTCTTATTCATTGCCATGCTGACCTGGTTGTGGGTTTGATTCCGGGCTATGACATACAGTTCACAAGTGCAGCTGTCTCTGAAACTCCTAGGGAATCATCGATGGAGACACAGAGTTTGTGCTTTGTGCAATGCTTTCCGCAGGCAGCCCTTTTGAAGGAGACTGTCATGTGGGATAAAACCCAGTGCAGTTAAGTCGATCCTCTGGCCTTGTAAACCCTTTTTTGTTGGGGACATTAAGTAACAGTTGATTTCCCCCTGGGCATTGGGTTGGAGTCGGCTGACAAGGTGATACCTGAGCTCCATGGGGGAAGCATGTCAAGCCCAGGCATATTCCCAGTCAGCCCTGAAGTATACTCTGGTCACATCCTAAGATGCCTCTCATAAGACATGAATTACCAAAAAACGAGAAGTAGATTGTGAGCTTTACTAGAACACAATTACAAGAAACAAAATGAACGTTGCGGCCAAAGCCTTCGTCAGCACAGAACAAACAAACACAGACAGACACAAAACTAATAAAATAATCATTACATAGTAAATAAAGAGGTTACTTAGCTGAATCCTGTCTTGGTTGAATGTGTCTAAAGCGCTAGCCATTTGATGAGTGGGTCTTTACTCTCATAAGACATGAAGTTTCAGCATTGATTTTGTGCTCTCCACTAGTTTCTGAGCTTAGAGAGGGAAAGAGAGCACTGTAACAGTCTCTTTGTAAATAATACTCTCGGAGCGGATCATGAGAAAAGTCTCTACACCAATCTCACTACAGTAAATGCAAGCCCTTGTCAAAGCTTAATTAGCCTGAATGTGAATGTGTCAGACGTGAGTCAAACTCAGTCTTCCAGGGAAATTACAACCAACCATAATACATTTTTTAAAATAGGTTAGAGATGAGCGGATGTACTTCATGGCATCTGGTTTTACTCCATGTGGCTCGACCTCTCTTCACAGAATGGCAAGTTTCCAGCCGAGAGCTTCACCCAAAGAATGAACTCCATAGCTCCAGTGATGACACCCATGGTCAAAAGAAAAATTGCAACCTGAAAATACACCCTTGACTTTTCACAGCATGAAACAGATGGCTTGATCATTTTGCCATGGATACTCAGTGATACATACTCGGGGGCTTCAAATGAAAACCTTAAATGTTTGGGTTTTTTTTTGGGGGGGGGGGGGGGGGTGTGTGTGTGTGTGTGTGTGTGTGTGTGTGAATATATTCTGAAAAAGTAAAGAACAAATGTAATCATTTTTTCGATATAGTCACCACTGTTTTAAATACAAGTCTTCCAGCGCCGATAAAGTGCTTGGATCCATGTAGAGAAAAATTCTCTTGGTTGCGTGTGTAACCACTCATGCACCATCTGCTGAGCATCCTCACAGAAGTCATGCCGTTGTGAAACTTCCTGCTCCACTCATACACTTGTTGGACTGACAGGCATGCATCACCATACTGGACCTTCCTACTCCGCTCATACACTTGTTGGACTGACAGGCATGCATCACCATACTGGACCTTCCTACTCCGCTCATACACTTGTTGGACTGACAGGCATGCATCACCATACTGGACCTTCATGAAACTTCCTGCTCCGCTCATACACTTGTTGGACTGACAGCCATGCATCACCATACTGGACCTTCATGAAACTTCCTGCTCCACTCATACACTTGTTGGACGGACAGGCATGCATCACCATACTGGACCTTCCTACTCCACTCATACACTTGCTGGACTGACAGGCATGCATCACCATACTGGACCTTCCTACTCCGCTCATACACTTGTTGGACGGACAGGCATGCATCACCATACTGGACCTTTATTCCTTGATGAATCTCTATAGGTCTCACCCCTTCACTGATAAAAAACAGATAACAGAACGCTGCTCCTTTTTGGTGCATGTCGAAAGTGGGGCGACCTTCTTTAAACTGTCCTTATGACATCACCATATTCGTCTGCACCATGATGTCATGTGCTTAATACTCTTGACATCCTTAACAATATTGACAGGTTACAAGAAATGTAGAACAAATATATCAACACATTATCACATGATGACCCACAGTGTGTTGTTTGCAACCATGAAATTTCTTCTTCCATTGTTTCAGTGAGGCTGTTGGTTCTTATGCAGAAAACCAGAGAATAACTGCAGTGAGGAAAGTATACCAGAGAGGTGCCACTAACCCAATGATCAACATTGAACTTCTGTGGAAAGACTACACATCCTATGAGAATGTGAGCTTCTTTACATTTCTGAAACCTCTATGGATGGATCATACAAACAATTTCATGTAGTTTATATTCCTCCAATTCCAGAGGAGAATCCAGTTTGTCATATGAAAATGACAGATGTTGCTTCCCATAATATTTCCATTGCAGTAGTATCTGGAGTCTTCTGCTGCTGGCTATGATGATACAGTCTTACATTCTCTTTCCTGTCCATTTTGTGATGCTTTGTTCCCATTTAAACTTTCTTGCTGTATTTGTATTGTGTTTGGCCTTCAACCTCCCCCTCTAGCATGGTTCAGCTGTATATCATAATACTCTTTTCATGTGCCTAAAATATTTTATTAGTTGAACCTTGATCTTGTTTAGTAAAATATTTTTTGTTTCTTGTTTGACCTATTTTCTATCCATGATATTCCCTCTATTTTTCTAAACCTTCAGATTTTAACAGTAGTTATTCTTGTTTCTTGTTTGCCCTATTTTCTATTCATGATGTTCCCTCTATTTTTCTAAACCTTCAGATTTTAACAGTAGTTATTCTTGTTTCTTGTTTGCCCTATTTTCTATTCATGATATTCCCTCTATTTTTCTAAACCTTCAGATGTTAACAGTAGTTATTCTTGTTTCTTGTTTGCCCTATTTTCTATTCATGATATTCCCTCTATTTTTCTAAACCTTCAGATTTTAACAGTAGTTATTCTTCCAAATGCTTGTTTATAATTAATGACTGTATTCCAAATTATAATGTATCTATATATATAAAACAGAATTTATGTGTGTTTGTGGGTGGGTATGTGGAGATGTATTGGCTGCGTTCGATAACGGTACACCCGATTGAGATGAAATTTCCTTCATGTCTTCTTTTCATTCCTGTGCAACCGACTGTCATAGTATTTTACTAACTAAAATAGTATTTACTTTGAAAATTTAATAATTAAATTTACATTATCATTTCAATATAGCAAAGGGACATAACATAAGAAAAGTTATTTCAAGGGGCATAACTTTTAATAACATTCCTATTACTCTATATATTGATTGTTGCATCGTTTTCAAAGATTTATAAACTCTTTGTCCATAGTTATTTACAGGCATATGAGTTATAATAAATAATGATATAATCTTTAAGGCATTATCATAGTTTTCATAAAAATAATGCATCTATTTAAATAGTGAAAATTTTCTAACTCATCTTTTTATTTTGCTTCAACAGCACATTAATTTTTTTTTTGACATTCTCATATGTACAGCGCATTACACCCACGTTGGGTATTTCTGATGACCGTTGTCAAAGAATTGCTTCAAAAGAGATGTTGTATGAGAGGAAATAGAGAAGAAGGGCAGAATGTAGGACGGGCCTGCGAAAGATTTTCGTTCGTTTAAAAAAAAAAGTAATTTTTTGTGATAGAAAGTTAGTTGCATATCGTTTGCCTTCAACCCACCGCACACCATTTATTGGCTGTTCGTGATATCTTGGTAACTTTACTTTAGATAGATCTCTTCCAATCATATTTTCTACTATCAATCTATCTATTCTTCTATTCTATCTATATTTTTAACGGGAACGGGCCGAACATACATAGATAGATCGATCTATAGATAGATAGATAGATAGATAGATAGATCGATAGATCAATCAGATAGATAGATCGATCAGATAGATAGATCGATCAGATAGATAGATCGATCAGATAGACAGACAGACAGATAGTCGGGAACGGGAGCTTTTTTTACTACTTATATGAATTAAATGAGATGCTCCCCACCAGGGAATGGGTGAAGCCGGGCCGGGTCAGACAGATAGACAGACAGACAGATAGTCTGGAACAGGAGCTTAGATGACTACTTATATGAATTAAATGAGATGCTCCCCAACAGGAGCTGGGCGAAGCCGGGCCGGGTCAGACAGACAGACAGACAAGAAGACAGACAGATAGATAGATAGAGTCCCGCCAGGGCCTGGGCGAAGCCGGGCCGGGTCAGCTAGTATATATATATATATGGCACCTGTTGATTCGGTTTTAAATGGAAGAAAATGTTAGATAATTTATATTTTTAAACCTCTATGGAAAGGCTTTTTGACCTTTAAATTTGTGGTATGTCTTATATTTCTTAAATTATGAAGGAAAAATAGTCTTATTTTTCAACTGTCTCATGGGAAAAATACAATCTTCTTTTTCAACTGTCTCGTGGGAAAAATATATTCTTCTTTTTCAATTGTCTGTTGGGGAAAATACAAGAGCATCAACTACATAGATTTTCTTAAAACAATGATTATTGTAGAGTATCAACTACATTGACTTTCTGAAAACGATGATTTGCAGAGTATCAACTACATAGATTTTCTTAAAATAATGATTATTTCAGAGTATCAACAGCCTGATTGCCAAGAAGATGATTGATGACAGAAGCCGGGAGTACATGTCAGCACGAAGAGTGGCCAAGGAGTATGAGGTTGCTACACGAGGATTAGATAAGAATGCTCCATCAGTCCCCCCACAGAACACATACAATGAAATGAAGCAGGTATACGGCTTACATAGAAACAATTTTATTGCATATTCACATTTTAAAAAATCTTATTACAGATTGTTTTTTCCAGTAAGATAACAATGCATCAACTTTGTCTCATTCAAGAGACAACATTACAGTTATAGACATATTTCAAGCGAACGAAAGAAGAAGAAGAAGATCAACTTGCAACCAAAAAAAATGCCTATTATTATTTTGGTTGCTGTGGCCGCCGCCGCCTCCTCCTCCTACTCCTCCTCCTTTTCCTAAACCTCTTGGACTCCTCCTCCTTGTGCTTCTTATAAACCTCTTGGCCTCATCACAGGTCGGTTTATATCAGTCTTCCACCATCCTTATACCAGAAAACAATTGAAAATAAAAATTGTGAGAATAGGTTTCTTTCCCATGGCAACATATGGGTGTGAACCACCAACCATTTCACTATCACTGCTTGCTGCTTGATAAAGCAGCTACCTAGTATATGTGAGAACATATCTACAGCGTCATGAGATTACCATCATTTTTCCAGTTTGTGTGGTTGTTTTGGGTGTAAATCCATTGGGAACTTGAGTTTTAACTTCTTCAGTCCATATGCACGGATGTTCATGTTGTCTGGGCCACCAAAGAGAGCTTGGATCTGTTGGAGGGAGGTTAGAGAAGGATTTCACCAGACCTGGTACCACTGTTGGAGGGAGGCTAGAGAAGGACTCCACCGGACCTGGTACCACTGTTGGAGGGAGGCTAGAGAAGGACTTCACCAGACCTGGTACCACTGTTGGAGGGAGGTTAGAGAAGGACTCCACCGGACCTGGTACCACTGTTAGAGGGAAGTTAGAGAAGGACTCCACCAGACCTGGTACCACTGTTAGAGGGAAGTTAGAGAAGGACTTCACCGGACCTGGTACCACTGTTAGAGGGAAGTTAGAGAAGGGCTTCACTGGACCTGGCACCAAAGTACCATCTTCATGGGGACTGGGACTGCCTAGCAGTGCTCTATTTTCCCTCTTCAAGTACAGAAACCAAAGTTTTGTCCAAGACTGGAACTAGAACTTCACATCTGCACAGAAGCATGTTGGGATAAAATCAGGGCATGATTTAACACAGCACATCACATGCAGGCTGGTTGAGATTAGGCCTAGGTCGGTAGTGCACCATTTTTATAGAACACTTACCCAAAATAATTTCTGTTTAATGTATGAAAATACATATAACTTATTTTTATTGTAAGAAAGTTACGTGAGAAACAGAAGCTTGTAGTCTTATGGCAATCAGGGGCTTGAAAATAAACAAATCTTTTACGGTTAAAGTTTTTTCTTGGTGATCACTGTTCTGTAGAGTGAAGGAGTGGTCAAGTTGTGTCAACTCAAACACTCTTCCATAGCTGTTTGCTTTCCATAGTTAACATCTGGTATTCCATGCCATTCCACAAACCTATCCAGCATTTTTTGGTATCTGTTGTCCTCTTGGAATGTGAATGAACGGCTTAGGAAGAGCTTGTAGGTAACAGAGTTGTGGTTTCTGAGATGAATGTTGTAAATACCTTGGGCGGCCAGAATAATTAACAATTTGAAGAGGCTAGTGAAACTAGAACATTTTACACAGCTGTATGAAAGATACAGGTTTTTTGATGATATGATGAGAAGAGAAGCATTGAAGAACATCATGATGACTAGGTAGATGAGCAGAGCAGAGGCACACTGAGATACATTATGTTTGATGGTTTCAGATGTGGCATAGAGGAATGATGTCAATAGAGTCCTTTAGAACACCCAGGACTGAGATCTGTAGAGAGGCATGAATGACTGAGCTACTTTTCAAGTCATATCATGAGGATGTTGTTTTCTGTCTTTTACATATTCGGTCTTCTTGGTTGTCATAATCTGTCTCCTATCATGAATTGACTAATAATGACAACTGTCTTATCCTTATCTGGACAATAATCTGCCTTTATGAATTTGCATCCATTAGCACTTGACTATTGGTTTTTATAACTATCTATGGCATAGGAGATTATTCACAAGGAATTATCTTGATTTGTTAATATATCACAGTACTTTATCATGAATATTAGAAAGTTAACTGTTGTATAATCCTGTCATTGTAAAGATTTAACATTTACTGTAAGTACCTAATTATTGAATTAATGCAGAGATTTCAGTTAATAATGTTCCTCTTTGTGTTAATCACAGGTGGAGTTGTGGAAGAAATACATTGCATGGGAGAAGAAGAATCCACTCAGAACAGAAGATCAGACAATAATCACAAAAAGAGGTGAGCTGTTTTGTATGTAATTTTGTTTTTTGACAGGATGCTGCTTTTGAAATCTTTTGTTGCTCACTATGGGCCTTCATTCCATCAGCCATGCTGACATACTCCAACACTCCAGAAATCAAATAACAACATTACTGGACATAACTACATTTTATTCTCTTTTCTCTCACTAGAGGAAACACACAATTAAAGACATATCTCATAAATGAATCAATGGACAATTAATCTTTCATTCTAAAGCAAAGTTGTAATACTAATTGTACTGCTGTGTTATTCATCTGGTACTCTGGCACCACTCACTCAGTGCCAATCCTCGAATGATGTCATGTCTTACCTTATGCCTAATTTCTGAATTAATCTGCTCATGGATTTTTACAAATCACTCATGTCTCATCAACCAACCAATTATATCTGCACTCATTACTTGCTCTAAACAACGACTATCAACCCCTAACTCAAACAGTCACACACGTCATACACTCTATCACTTTCTCCAGTAGCCATCAAAGGGCTCCTATGCTGATGGTACCAGTGACAGTCTGTTTGAATGCTCTCCCCTGATATTTAGTCTTCGGTTGCATTTCCTCACACCAGGATAAGGCTCTTACCTGCCCAATTGCGCTACTCCACCCGAAGCCGTTTGCACATTGTGGGGCTAACAGAAAGCTGGTAGTACTGTCTACTGTCATACAATAGCTCAATCATATCTGACTAAGACTTGACATCAAAATTATATATAATAAAAAGGGATATCATACCCAGCATGCACACAGTGGGTGTGTCCCTTGTGCATCTTATTGAAAGGGAGAGAGGAAAACAGCGAGAGAAGATTCTTGACAGTCTGTTATCATAGCATAGGAAAATATCAGCACATGAACAGATAGTTTCTGTTGGAGATTGCGAGATGTGCCCATGCCTGTCAGTGAGGCACTTAATGATGGTGGTGATTTAACCATAAGTAGATTGTCTGAAAAAGGCAGGATGTGAATTGTTGCAATGTTCCTGATAAAGACAGGATGTGAATTGTTGCAATGTTCCTGATACAGACAGGATGTGAATTGTTGCAATGTTCCTGATAAAGACAGGATGTGAATTTTTGCAATGTTCCTGATAAAGACAGGATGTGAATTGTTGCAATGTTCCTGATAAAGACAGGATGTGAATTGTTGCAATGTTCCTGATGTGAATTGTTGCAATGTTCCTGATAAAGGCAGGATGTGAATTGTTGCAATGTTCCTGATAAAGACAGGATGTGAATTGTTGCAATGTTCCTGATAAAGACAGGATGTGAATTGTTGCAATGTTCCTGAAAGTGAATTGTTGCAATGATCTTGATAAAGGCAGGATGTGAATTGTTGCAATGTTCCTGATAAAGACAGGATGTGAATTGTTGCAATGTTCCTGATGTGAATTGTTACAATGTTCCTGATAAAGACAGGATGTGAATTGTTGCAATGTTCCTGATAAAGAGAGGATGTGAATTGTTGCAATGTTCCTGATAAAGACAGGATGTGAATTGTTGCAATGTTCCTGATAAAGACAGGATGTGAATTGTTGCAATGTTTCTGAAAGTGAATTGTTGCAATGTTCCTGATAAAGGCAGGATGTGAATTGTTGCAATGTTCCTGATAAAGACAGGATGTGAATTGTTGCAATGTTCCTGATGTGAATTGTTACAATGTTCCTGATAAAGACAGGATGTGAATTGTTGCAATGTTCCTGATAAAGACAGGATGTGAATTGTTGCAATGTTCCTGATAAAGACAGGATGTGAATTGTTGCAATGTTCCTGATAAAGACAGGATGTGAATTGTTGCAATGTTTCTGATGTGAATTGTTGCAATGTTCCTGATAAAGGCAGGATGTGAATTGTTGCAATGTTCCTGATAAAGACAGGATGTGAATTGTTGCAATGTTCCTGATAAAGACAGGATGTGAATTGTTGCAATGTTCCTGATGTGAATTGTTGCAATGTTCCTGATAAAGGCAGGATGTGAATTGTTGCAATGTTCCTGATAAAGACAGGATGTGAATTGTTGCAATGTTCCTTATGTGAATTGTTACAATGTTCCTGATAAAGGCAGGATGTGAATTGTTGCAATGTTCCTGATAAAGACAGGATGTGAATTGTTGCAATGTTCCTGATAAAGGCAGGATGTGAATTGTTGCAATGTTCCTGATGTGAAATTGTTGCAATGTTCCTGATAAAGGCAGGATGTGAATTGTTGCAATGTTCCTGATAAAGGCAGGATGTGAATTGTTGCAATGTTCCTGATGTGAATTGTTGCAATGTTCCTGATAAAGGCAGGATGTGAATTGTTGCAATGTTCCTGATAAAGACAGGATGTGAATTGTTGCAATGTTCCTGATAAAGACAGGATGTGAATTGTTACAATGTTCCTGATAAAGACAGGATGTGAATTGTTGCAGGATGTGAATTGTTGCAATGTTCCTGATGTGAAATTGTTGCAATGTTCCTGATAAAGGCAGGATGTGAATTGTTGCAATGTTCCTGATAAAGACAGGATGTGAATTGTTGCAATGTTCCTGATGTGAATTGTTGCAATGTTCCTGATAAAGGCAGGATGTGAATTGTTGCAATGTTCCTGATGTGAATTGTTGCAATGTTACTGATAAAGGCAGGATGTGAATTGTTGCAATGTTCCTGATAAAGACAGGATGTGAATTGTTGCAATGTTCCTGATAAAGACAGGATGTGAATTGTTACAATGTTCCTGATAAAGACAGGATGTGAATTGTTACAATGTTTCTCTTGCAGTGATGTTTGCATACGAGCAGTGCTTGTTGTGCCTGGGGCATCACCCAGACATATGGATTGAGGCAGCCTCCTACCTGGACCAGTCCAGCAAGATTCTGACCGAGAAGGGGGTAAGGTCATGTCTCTCCTGGAAATAGCATGTCATTCACTTTTGTTTGTTGTTTTTGTTTTCCTGGGAGCCTCCGCGGAGAAGTAGCTACACCACCTGTTTCTCATTGTGGGTTCACTTCTGGGTAGTTTGGTTCATGAGTGCAATTTTCTCAGAGACTCCTGGGGGTCATCGCTGGGGCTACGGAGTTTATGCTTTGTGCGACGCTTTTTGCAGGACACCCTGTGGAAAGAGACCAAACTATATGGGATAAAACATGTGCAATGAAGTTGATCTCTTACCCGTTAAATCCATTTTATTTTCTTGTTTTGCAATATATATATGTTTTGTCTATTATAAAAAATGAGTATAATTGTATTATATAAAAGGCTTGAAATGAAAACCTTAAATGTGTGTGTGTGAATATATTCTAAAAAAGTAAAGAACAAATGTATAATTTTTCGATGCAGTCACTTTTGCGTTCAATGCAAGTCCTCCAGCGCAGATAAAGTGCTTGGATTCCTGTAGAAAAAAATTCTCTTGGTCGCATGTGTAACCAGTCATGCACCATCCTACTATACCTCTTCATCAGACTGACAAGTTTTTAAACTTCCCACTCCACTCATACACTTGCAAGACTGACAGCCATGCATCACCATACTGGATCTTCATTCGCCTATGAATTTCTATAGGTTTCATCCCCTTCACTGATCCACAATTGGATAACAGAAAACTACTACTATTTTGTGTATTTCAAAAGTGGGGCGGCCATCTTTAAACTGTCCTTATGATGTCACCATGTTCATCTACACCAAGATGTCACATACTGAACACTCTTGACATCCCTGACAACAATATTTACAGGTTACAAGACAATGGCATGATTAGTAGCAATTTCTGTCACTAATTTAGGGTTTTGATTTGAAGCCCCTTTGTATAAGAAGGTTTCTGCTGATGGATTCAGAACCATTATGCAGAAGGTTTTGTTAAGCAGAAGAATAGAAAAATCACGGAACATTTTTATTTGTTCTGAAGCCGTTTCCTTCTGTAGATCTGTTATGTGATAAGGTCATCACAGTTTGTAGGCCAAAATGCATGGAGGAATAGTTGGCCAATCTTCCTCACACTTAGCGAGATGACAAACAAAAGTGTCGAGCTCTTTGTCCGACTGCACCCATGGCATCATCAGTGTAGCTCATTATTAACTAAATACCGTGCCCGCTGAGTGAAAATTGTCTTGTGATATATTTACATCGGTTCGTTGTGATTTCATCAGCCGACATCCTGCTATACATATATAATAGTCTAGTTATGAATCTTTCATAGACAATCATTTCTGTAAAGTTTCTGGTTGCATGAATAAACTTTCACTGACAATTGTTCCTGACTTGTTTCTGATTGCATGAATAATCTTTCCTTGACAATCAGTTCTGACTTGTTTCAGATTGAATGAATAATGGCTGTGCTCATTGTCCACTCTCTTCTTCATGCTGTGGCTCATTTATGGTCTTTTACTATTCTTCTTTCGCTTGCTTGAAATGTTTCTATATCGGCAATGTATATGTATAAATGTTCTATATCGGCAATGTATATGTATAAATGTTCTATATCGGCAATGTATATGTATAAATGTTCTATATCAGCAATGTATATGTATAAATGTTTCTATATCGGCAATGTATATGTATAAATGTTTCTATATCGGCAATGTATATGTATAAATGTTTCTATATCGGCAATGTATATGTATAAATGTTTCTATATCAGCAATGTATATGTATAAATGTTTCTATATCGGCAATGTATATGTATAAATGTTTCTATATCGGCAATGTATATGTATAAATGTTCTATATCGGCAATGTATATGTATAAATGTTCTATATCGGCAATGTATATGTATAAATGTTCAATATCGACAATCTCTTGTGTGAATGTCACCGTCTTTTTAGTTCACTAAGTGATCCATAGAGTTTATCTTTCACTGTTGACTGTTACTATTGATTTTATTGTAAGTTTTGACTTGTTTCTGTTGTGTAAATAATCTTTCTTTGACAATGAGTTTTGACTTGTTTCTGATTGTATGCTGTGGCTCATATTATGGCACTGTTACTGTTCTTCTTTAATTTACTTGAAATGTTTCTATGTCTGCAATGTTGACTCTTATATGAATTTTAAATGAAGGATCAGAATTCAGGAAAGCTGTTTGCAGATGAGGCTGCAGCCATCTATGAAAGAGCTATAAATTCCCTGATGAAAAAGAACATGCTGATATATTTTGCATATGCAGATTTTGAAGAGGTCAGTGCTAAGTGTACCAGTGAAGGATTGTGTCTTGTATAAGTACTTTATTTCTTTGTTGTGTACAGAATGAATGAAGATGAAGAACTTTCATACACAGTTTATAAATGATCAGGAATGTGTATGATGCAGTACTTTAGGGGACATTGATGTTTCTGAAGAACTTGGTAATAAAATAGGTTGGGTATCCCTGGAAATATTGACATATATGGTCTCTGTGGAGAAGGGTGTAACAACTAACACACTTATCCAACATGAGAATAGAGATAGAGGCGACCACTCTATTTCTTAAGTAGTTTTCTGATTCTTTATTATGAAGAGCAGTTACTATATAAACACTTTCTACACTTCCATTGGTTGGAAACATAATGTAATTCTGTAGCCTGCAATAACTGAAATCAATTAACTGCTGTGATCTGTTGGATGTAGAAACATTGACCAGCGCTCCCAGGTCGATCCAGGCTAAAGTGGGCACCAGAAGATGTTCTGGGAAGTAAAGGCGGCCGGTGTGATACTGACCACATGACCCACCGAGTGCTGATTGGTCTATGAACATGAACAGTGTCTATGCAATACATCACCATCATTGAGTGTCAGAAAAAGAGGACTAAAATGTTATATAGGAACTTTTTTTATTGTATGGCAGTAAATCATGGAACTAGGACCAATGAATTAGGAAGAGATTGGAGGCAGGTGTGGCTTCTACGACATATGTTGCGAACACCTTGGGCTGCCAGAGTATCTAAGAATTGTTGCCTGGAAGAGACTAATGAAAGCAGAATATTATTTACATCTATAAGAAAGAGACAAGCAGCATTCTTTGGTCATATGAGGGAAAAAAGGCATTTGGAAAATGACTACTAGAAAGATCATTAGT
Source organism: Cepaea nemoralis (assembly GCA_014155875.1). NCBI lineage: Eukaryota > Metazoa > Mollusca > Gastropoda > Stylommatophora > Helicidae > Cepaea > Cepaea nemoralis. Next base: position 143,230 of record JACEFZ010028506.1, on the reverse strand, counting down.
AGCAGAGGTTGACTGGGGAGAATGTCATTAGCAGAGTTGATCCATAGCACAGATGAGATCTGTACAGATGCATGAATGCCTACAGAGTTGATCCATAGCACAGATGAGATCTGTGCAGATGTATGAATGCCTACAGAGTTGATCCATAATTCTGATGTGATCTGTGCAGATGCATGAATGCCTATGCCAGCTGGCAGGACACATGATGATGAGTCTGTCTTTCGCACGAAGGAGGACAGATGTTTGAGGAGGAGGAGCTCCGCTCTACATGGCATTTTTTTGGGGCCATATCTCACTTTGAACTCAAGATTAGTCCATATGCATGTTATTACTTCTAGTGCACTGGACTGATATGTTTGTTTGGATTAGCGTTCCCTATTACCAGTGCCCCTCGTCATCCGATTTCTGAGGTACTTGTAATTTACATCATTCGAGTCAAGGACGAGAAGTCAACATTTGAGTCCAGCTGACCAGGTGTAGGGTTGAACCCGCTATCTCAGCATCAGCACAATTAGAAGATTAAGAGCGAGCTCTCTTATCTCTTTGCTCATGTTGACCACCTGCATGGCATATGATAATGATAGTGATGAGTTCGCCTTTATGCTTTCAATGTTCGGCTGTAAAACATCATTTCTATTGATGGATTATATATATATAGCCACAATCTAGACGGATTATTTTAGCAGAAAACTGAGAAATATGCTTTCATTATTTCAGAGCCGCATGAAGTTTGACAAAGTACATCAAATTTACAAAAAGCTGTTGGATGTGGAGGATATAAAACCCACTTTGGTAATTTTGTCCTCAAGCTGTTTCATCGTATAATTGCCTGTCAATTAGTAGTTATATAACCAGCTGTTGTCTCCATTTTTTTAATAGATAACTGTTTTGGTCAGTATATGTTTGGTCAGTGCATATTTAGCCTTGTCAAAAATAATGAGTTCATGATTTTTATAGTGGTTGTTTAACAATTCTGGGTGGTAACTATAGCTTTCAGTTATTTTTAAAAATCAAGTGTGTCCTCTAGTCTCTACTTCTTTCTTCTACTTCTCTGAGCGCCAAACAATACATGTGTTTATTTATGACCTGTCTAACTATTGTCTGTTATTTATGACCTGTCTAACTATTGTCTGTTCAGGCAGCCATTTTTCTTCTGCTTGTTAGATTATTTTTTTATGTTGTGCTCGTTGTATTGCTAGTTAGTTAGTTTGTCGACAGATCGTCATCATTGCACATTGAACCATTCAGTCCATAATTGCTTGGATCCCCTCCTCAGCAAATCCCACAGTGTGTAGTGGCTAACAACACCAGTTCTGTGTTGGTTTATCAATCTTCTTTGGCTTCCTGCGTAGTGTTCTTGTTTGGCCACCCCTCTTTTAATTTGCTGTTCTCGCAGTCTGGCTATGGTTGTAGATTCACAGTCATCACTTGGTTCTCGCAAAAGTCTTACTTCTCGCAGAGCATTCAGAATGTCTGCTTGGTCCATGGCTCGTCCGCCCTCCACTCCATCTACTTAATTATAAATGCTTTCACATTATAAGTGCTGTCATTGCCAACTAAAAATTGCAACAATTTATCCTTTTAAACAATCACATATATTTGGAATACCTTTTTTATCAGATTTGCTAAATTATAAATATACTACTTTCATCTGTTTAATTAATTTCAACAGTTTGTTTTTCTTTAATTTGAGACTTGAACTAATTTAGTGCAGTGTTTTGTACACTAACTAAACTAATTTAGTGCATCATCAAGTACAATAACTTTCTAGCTCAGTTATGCTTTGTACAAATCTCTCTTGACCTCCTTGTCTTTTCTTCATGATCACATGACTCAGTGGTTCATCCAGCCTCGTGACTTTAGGGTCATCCCAGACTCATGGTTATGCTTGGCCCAGTCTCATAAAATTGGTACCACACGCAATTTCTGGGAGGTAAAGTGTGATAAGATCACATATCACTTACCATTTGATCAAGAAAATATGGGTCTGGCACCATATGCCCAACATGCATGTTTGTACTGAAATTGGGTCCTTGACCTTTCATTTTAAACATTTATGTTAACTGATTCAGTGCCGAAGGATGGTATATCGCTAAATGTGGCCTCTCGTTTGGACAGAAGGAGGATATATCACCATACTAGGGTCATCATGTTATTTGTTTTGTTTCGTGGTACCTTCCACAATTTCAAGCTTCGTGAATGGAAATTTACATTATATTGCTTGTTCATTTGATTGTGTATGATGTTTTGTCTAAGCTTACTTTTTGTTTGGTACTGACTCAGTTCAGTGTATTTAATCTTTGCTGTGTTTTGTTCTTTTAGGCTTACATTCAGTACATGAAGTTTGCTAGAAGAGCTGAAGGTATTAAATCTGCCAGGGCGGTGTTCAAAACTGCTAGAGAGGACAAGAGGTCGGAGTATCACATATATGTGGCTGCATCACTGATGGAATACTACTGCAGCAAGGTAGTTTTTCTTAGATCTGTTTATGACACTCACTAATCATATCTTTATGTAGCAGTTATTTGATATTGTTGTTTCTACATGAATGTGTCATGCACAATTGATGTACAAATGATGGGTGGTTGGAAGGACCAATTGTAAGATGGGCCTGTGTGGCCAATTTGTGACCCTTTGAAAATAAAGTTTGTATGTAGCTGCCATATTGGACTGGAACAGATTACATTTAAAGTACATGTAATCGAATTGATATTGACCACATCACACCTTGAATGCTGACTGGTTTATAAACATGCGTAGTTAGCATCATATGTGGAATCCATCCTTCCATCCAGTGCCTTGCCATCTGGCGTGGGCGATCGTGTCTCTCCACAGATTGTGATCTCTGATGCCATGGATCAAATTTCATGTGTTGACTCCCTTCCGTGTCATGACACAAGTCTGTCAATAATCTTCTCATGTTGTCTTCCTCTATCTCTCTTTCTGCAAGCCTTTCCAGTTGCCACATGTTCCATTTATTTTGTTTTCTTCTTCTTCTGTGTTCATCCGGAGTGTTTTTTCAGATGTAATTGCGCTGTGCCAAGTTCATTTGCGCACTTAGGCTGTCACATCCGACTTCTGCGGGTGTTTGTTGACCGGGTTAACCTTCCCGGGTTTTTTGTTTTCTCATATGTGGGATTTAGCTAGTTGCATATCCTTTACAGGACGTCGCAATCAACACCAGCATTTTTTGCTGTTGTGATCTCTTGGCAAGTGTAGGTTCAGTAGTTTACCATTGCTTTCTGAATGACCGGCACCCATACCATTTCATAAAAACCCAGTGCAATATGGTCTGCTGCCAAATTGCCCGCAGCTATGTTTTGAACACGGGTATGCGAGATTACGAACTGCCTCCTTAACCCCTTCGCCATGGGGCCGGCCATATGTGGGATTACGTTTCAAATTATGACAAAGTCTTTACTTTTTTATATACATGTGACACTCTTGTTGACAGCTCTACATGTTTCTTCTACTTCTATGAGTGCCAGTCAGTACTTGTGAATGTAGTAGTCTCAAGGATTCCTTTGTTAGCCAGGCTAGAGTCTTTGTTACAGAATGTCCTGTGAGGAGCGGTCTTGGTCAGTGTAATACTTGGCACATAAGCTTGCATCATATCTGTTAGGGGTGAAATAAATCAGCGACAAAATCTGGCAAGCATGGTGGTGGACACACGACATTAAAGACACCCTGGACATAAAAATGTATGTGGCAGGTGAGCTGATGAAGGATCTAGAATCTTTCCAGCAGGTTGTTATGAGAGTGACGTTCTGCAAAGGAACTGCTGCATGATGATGATGATGATGACACAAGGGACTATTGAAACCTCTAAACTTTCATTAACATCCTCCCTGAAATCACCAACAATAGAGCCAGATGGCATAATGATAGTTGCCATGAGGTCAATATTTCTGTTGCTGTAGTTTGTGGGCATATTGGTTGCCATGAGGTCAATATTTATGTTGCTGTAGTTTCTGAACTTATTGACTTCACAGAGTTGCACATAATCCACATGCATGCGACAAAGCAGCAGGTGAGCCACACCCAGCTCAGTGATACTATGCACATCAACAGTTACAGATGATCACATCAACAAGACACAGTGTATGACAGCAGTAGGCTAAACAGATCATGCAACTTGTAGATACATCATGAGGGTTTATAATGTAATGGGCTTCAGCAACAAACATTTTCTGGATGCATTGGTCCATAAGCTTACCTGGCAGCCTAGTAGTCATGTGGTCAAATCCCCATCGCAGCAGATTTTTAAAAAGTTAATTTGATATCCCAGATCAACTCAGCCTAAAATAGGTATCTGGATATGTATTGGAAGTTAAGGCAACCACATTCACCACCGAGAGCCAATTGATATATATATAAATGTGAGGCTAACACCATATATTCAATATGTCTCAAGGTGTGTGAAAAGGTCCTTTACTCTTTTTTTTTCTTTAACTATGTACCTAGTATGTCTGAAGTCTTTTCATGCCCATAGACTACACTCAGCAGCCAAAAGCCACAATACTTATCCTGGCTTAAATAGCCATTACTTACATTTATTTACTTGTCATGCAGGAAGTTGAGATCTCTTAATCCCGCTCAGTGTCACCGTGTAGACATGCTACCTCATCACTCACTGATGGCGAATGAAAGAAGAATCACTCACTGACGAGCATAAAGCAACTCCCTGACAATATGTTTTTTAATTATTTCAAAATAACAAGCTGTAAGTGTCATGTGTCATTTTTTTTTTTTTCCTGAACAAATAATTTAGGAGAAGAGCATTGCCTTGAAAATCTTTGAGCTGGGCCTGAAGAAGTATGCCGACAGTCCAGAATATGCTTCCTGCTACATTGATTTCATGTCACATTTAAATGGTAGGTGTGGTCTCATTGAACCAGGAATGTTTAACCCTAAGTTGAAATTAGTATGTTTAGTTAATGAGTGCTGACTTTTTGTAATGATTGCATGCCTGGCCATAGTAGTTCTACTTCTCTGCCCTTTGTTCCCGTTACCTTGTTAAGAAGTATAATAATCTTTTGCAAACTCTGATGTATCTTTTTCCTTCTTCTACCTTTCATTCCTACTAATTCCTACCACTATTCATTACTATTAATGAAGAATCAGATCCGCGGGGCTGGTTACTTGACTCACATGCCAGATCTCAGGCTCCCTTAACAAATTTTTTACGGCAGAGCTGCATTGTGGTAAACACTCCCAAGGCAGTCACAGGAAACGCTTTAAAGACACTTTGAGAAGATCTCACTAAAAGCTTTAGGAATTCATCACGACACTTGGGAGACTGCTGCCAAAAACCAAAATTCGTGGTGTACATCAATACGCAAGGATGCAGTCACTTGTGAAGCAAATAGAACTGCAAGAGCTGTGAAAAAAACGCTGGATAGAAAAATCACTGCAGAAGATCCTCCTCCTGGAACGTCAAGCAATCTTTGCCCACATTGTCAAAGAACATTTCGAGCCAAAATAGACCTTACCAGCCATCTTAGAACTCACGGCTCCATACATACAACCCCACTGGATGAAATGAATGTTCATCATTATTCTTGATGGACAAACAAAAATACCTTTCATTCCCCAATGGAGCATAGCCCTCAGGCAACTCATGCCCAGCCCTTTGTAACATTTTTTGATGATTAATCTGATTCTGCATCTACAATTTCCTATGGATGAGGTAGTCATTAGCCAACCCTCATTGTTTTCCTCTTACGACATGCATGCTAGTTTACAGTGATACTAGTCTTTGCTTCCCCTTCGGGCTCTGGTAACACATTTGTGGCTCTGATGTTGCTTCATGCAGAATTGTGCCTGCAACCGCTCCTGCTATCTCTACCAGTTGCTTTCATGTTCAGCCTCTGGCTTTCCTCCTGTTGTAGTGAAGCAGCATTGCCCTCTGGTGGGCAGTTTCTGTTGCCATTCTGACACTGACCATGTGACCCACTGAGTGCTGATTGGTCTGTGCAAATATGGGTCAAACACTGTATGCCCAATGCACCTTAAGCTGTGTAAAAGTGTCCTTGGCTTATGTTTTTCTTGACTTGTTTTATCAGAAAATTATGTAAGGAGGCAAAAGAATCATGGCTTGAGGAAAAGTGCTTAGAAATTGAAAACCAACACAACAGTCAAAATACCAAATTAGTGCACAAAAGAATTCAGGAACTTACTAATAAAAGAACAAGTACATCAACAGGGTGTCTAAAAACTAAAGATGGCAAAATCATGATAGAAAAAGACCAGATTCTACATGTATGGACAGATTATGTGAAAAACCTTTATAATGATAACAGAGAGGAACAGTATGATATTAGATTTAATAATGAAGGACCGCCAATTTTGGAGATGGAGGTTCGAAATGTTCTTAAGCATATGAAAGCTGGCAAGTCCCCCGGTGCAGATAACATCACAACAGAAATGATTAAAGCTTTAGAAGAATTTGGACTAGAGCAAGTCACCAGACTGATGAACACAAATGATACTGGAGATATACCTCCTGAATTATGTAACTCTGTATTTATTGCAATCCCAAAGAAATCAGGAACCTTGAAATGTGATCAACATAGAACAATTAGTATAATGAGTCACATCACAAAGATTTTGCTAAGAATTATCATGCAAAGAGTGAGGAAGAAGATACAACCTGAAATAGGGGAAGAACAATGCGGGTTTGTAGAAGGAAAGGGTACAGTAAATGCTGTGTATATGCTGCGAACAGTTATTGAACGTGCTATAGAAGTAAACAAGGATATACATCTGTGCTTTATTGACTATACAAAGGCTTTTGATAGAGTTAGACATGTCAACATGGTGGATATGCTTGCAGATCTACAAATTGATGGGAAAGACATTAGACTTATAAAAAACATACATTGGAAACAACAAGCTGCAATAAGGATTGATAATGAAGTGGGACAGTATCAGCCAATTAAGAGTGGTGTTAGGCAGGGATGTGTGATGTCTCCAGATCTTTTTTCCCTATACAGTGAAAATATTTTCAGAAATGTAGAGGATATAAATGGAATCGGCATTGGAGGACGAAACATCAATAACATTAGATATGCAGATGATACAGTATTAATTGCAGACAATGCGCAGGACCTGCAACAATTAGTAGATGCAGTTGTTGTACACAGTGAGCAACTGGGGTTAGAATTAAATTGTAAAAAGACTCAGGTTATGGTCATCACCAGGAAGAAAGAAGTGCCACAATGTAATATACAAGTAAATGGAAATATTCTTCAACAAGTGAATCGGTACAATTATCTTGGAACAGTCATAACATCTGATGAGAGATGCCTTGAAGAGATTAGAACAAGAATCGCCATGGTGTCAACAACTGATGTGTCAGGCATCATCGGATTACTTCTCTCACACCACACAAGAAACTTGCAAGTCGTGTGAGAGGAAATAAATGGTACATTTTATTGCCGTTGGCTCTTTACAATTACAAAACAGTCGCTATCAAATCACACACAAAGCCACAGAATTGCCTATCACTAGTTTCCTAACCCTATTGCTAATCTCTATCTATTTGGCTACACAAAAACTCCTATCGACACTAAAACGATCTGCTCTCTACGAAGTCAGTCCCCAGTCTGACTTTTCCTACACGCGTGGCTACACAGCACGCAGAAGGACCTTGTTGCGTCCTTCGGCTTTATGCGTGCTGTTCCACTTAGCACGCTTGTAGCAGCCGTTCTCCTACTGAGTGGCACTCTTCTCCGTGGCAATCACGTAGGCGTGATTCTGTCGTGACCAGAGTACTAACTATCTGGTCGTTGCCTCCGTGTCTCATGAGAGAACTAGTTAATAGTCCCCCATTCTATCATCTACCCTGCCCTTATATCGGGGCACTGTATTACCTCTAATCTACTTGAGGTTGACCACTCTTCCCGGTGGTATTCTATCTTGAGGCATACCTCCTGCCTTTGTATTTCAGTCTTTGACACACACCCTCCCCTCCTGTGTTGCGTCATCAACTTTGACTCATTGGTTGTGACGCAAGAGGTTTCTAAAAAATTAGTGTATCTAATTTTTTGTCAAAGACTGCTGATGACCTGGATTTGGGTAACTTAATAGACTTCTACTGACTATTGTCACAATGTAGTATCACTTTACTTGGCTACTGGCAATCGCCACAAACTTGTCTGGTTGGCGTGAGCCCTCTTCTCAATCGCAATATTATATTAATTAGAGGTATGTCTGAACCCGACCGTTGTCTTATAAGACCTGCCCTCAAATAGTAAATTAACTCACTACCCATACAAAGTTGACTTTCTTAGGGTCAACACATGAATTGCTTCATGTCCCCCCCTATAATATTAAACAACCATTACACAAGCTGTGTGCGACAGGCTTTACCTATTTCGCTTCCGCGTGTAAAGTTATCTTTCACTGTTAAGTTAGTGTTTCGTTGTCTATTATGTCCCCTGACCCGGAGTTATCTCCCTTTGATCTACAAAAAATGTATGCAATTTATATGTTTGTTTTTCTGGTTGTTTGCGTGTTTGCATCTAACTAATAGTATAATCTAACTTCTAACATGTGTTTCTATCTATCATGTGTATGTAAGTTAGTTTTGAAGTGCCATAATTCGGTTAAATGTGGCCACAAACAAGTGTATAACACTAATTCGTGACTACGTTTCCGTCTTATGAGACTTAAAATACTTTCTCTAAGATCTATACTAAACTGCACACAACACACTCATGACAACACATTTTCAACATCGAAAACAAACACTTGACGCAGACAAAAAATAAAAAGTCGCATTGAGCGGCAGAAAAATTCCGCTGACTGATCTCACCCTCTCCTGTATAATTTACATTCGTTCTCACTTTCACACTTCGGCACTCTTCCGAATTGCGGTCCCAAATAGATCCGCAGTGAATAGGTCAGGGGTTAAGGGTTAGGGTTAGTTGTTAACTAAACACTGACCCTAACCCTTACCCCTGACCTATTCACTGCGGATCTATTTGGGACCGCAATTCGGAAGAGTGCCCACACTTCTATCACACATCTTTTACCCTCACAATTATTTAAAAACCTTGGAGTGACACTGTACAAGTTTGGCTCAGTTTGACAAAGTTGAGCTCAATGACTGTGCGTAACTTGCTGCACGAGTCATGTATTTACACATATTTACATGTAAGAAAAAGGGTTGATGGTTTGTACCCTGGTATTACTAACTACTATATTCTACTGAAATAATACTCTAAATACTGACATACTAATACTAGTTCTATAAATATGTATTTAATGTGTTACCTATTTTAATTTAATTTGCCACATTAATCCTAATGTTTATCTAATTTAAGGGACGTAATCTAACTATTTAAAATAAAATTGATGTGAGATGAGTTATGTACCTTTATGAAATGGGTAATGTGAAATGTAATCAATTATGTACCTTTCTAACATGGGTAATGTGAAATATAACAAAATTATAACTAATGTTTTTAAATGGAAAATATATGATTGATATTTTACTCTAAATGGTGTAAATGATGTATGTTTAATTGTATAATCTGTTTATCCTATGATAATGATGTACATTAATCCTAATACTACATGATCACGTTTGTTAAATAAATAAAAATATAATAATATTGTTTAAATAAATAAATATATTCATTCACTAACTTAAATAAACAAATAATAAGTAATATCAAGCACAGATTCAGGCGGGCAGCAGCTTGGCGATTTGTAAACACTTAAATGCTGAATGCTAATGGCGTAACACAACTGCTTGTCAATCGTATTACGCCAGAGGCGCAGCGCTATTTTTAGCTTGCACAAATCGATATTGTTGCTGGCTGTGTTTGATAATTATTCATAAACAAATAAATAATTGCATAAATCTATGAAAGAAATAAATAATATCAATACCTACAACTTCGAAGAACACATGATTTAATTAAATATTATTTTAATAAGCACAAATAAGCATTATTTTGTTACGATAGGCACAGCTTAGCTCGCAACTTGTCCTAGTCTGCACACGTCATCAGTCACTGACACAAATTAAACCTAATTAAACCTACTAGCAACCTTAGTCAAGAGCCGTGGGTCGGTGTATTAGCTTGAACGTTTGTCCAAGCCACACTTCTGACACCACATTAATCCTTGCCTGTCAACAACTGATGTGTCAGGCATCATCGGATTACTTCTCCCACACCACACAAGAAACTTGCAAGTCGTGTGAGAGGAAATAAATGGTACATTTTATTGCCGTTGGCTCTTTACAATTACAAAACAGTCGCTATCAAATCACACACAAAGCCACAGAATTGCCTATCACTAGTTTCCTAACCCTATTGCTAATCTCTATCTATTTGGCTACACAAAAACTCCTATCGACACTAAAACGATCTGCTCTCTACGAAGTCAGTCCCCAGTCTGACTTTTCCTACATGCGTGGCTACACAGCACGTGGAAGGACCTTGTTGCGTCCTTCGGCTTTATGCGTGCTGTTCCACTTAGCACGCTTGTAGCAGCCGTTCTCCTACTGAGTGGCACTCTTCTCCGTGGCAATCACGTAGGCGTGATTCTGTCGTGACCAGAGTACTAACTATCTGGTCGTTGCCTCCGTGTCTCATGAGAGAACTAGTTAATAGTCCCCCATTCTATCATCTACCCTGCCCTTATATCGGGGCACTGTATTACCTCTAATCTACTTGAGGTTGACCACTCTTCCCGGTGGTATTCTATCTTGAGGCATACCTCCTGCCTTTGTATTTCAGTCTTTGACACACACCCTCCCCTCCTGTGTTGCGTCATCAACTTTGACTCATTGGTTGTGACGCAAGAGGTTTCTAAAAAATTAGTGTATCTAAAACCTGGATTTGGGTAACTTAATAGACTTCTACTGACTATTGTCACAATGTAGTATCACTTTACTTGGCTACTGGCAATCGCCACAAACTTGTCTGGTTGGCGTGAGCCCTCTTCTCAATCGCAATATTATATTAATTAGAGGTATGTCTGAACCGACCGTTGTCTTATAAGACCTGCCCTCAAATAGTAAATTAACTCACTACCCATACAAAGTTGACTTTCTTAGGGTCAACACATGAATTGCTTCATGTCCCCCCATATAATATTAAACAACCATTACACAAGCTGTGTGCGACAGGCTTTACCTATTTCGCTTCCGCGTGTAAAGTTATCTTTCACTGTTAAGTTAGTGTTTCGTTGTCTATTATGTCCCCTGACCCGGAGTTATCTCCCTTTGATCTACAAAAATTGTATGCAATTTATATGTTTGTTTTTCTGGTTGTTTGTGTGTTTGCATCTAACTAATAGTATAATCTAACTTCTAACATGTGTATCTATCTATCATGTGTATGTAAGTTAGTTTTGAAGTGCCATAATTCGGTTAAATGTGGCCACAAACAAGTGTATAACACTAATTCGTGACTACGTTTCCGTCTTATGAGACTTAAAATACTTTCTCTAAGATCTATACTAAACTGCACACAACACACTCATGACAACACATTTTCAACATCGAAAACAAACACTTGACGCAGACAAAAAATAAAAAGTCGCATTGAGCGGCAGAAAAATTCCGCTGACTGATCTCACCCTCTCCTGTATAATTTACATTCGTTCTCACTTTCACACTTCGGCACTCTTCCGAATTGCGGTCCCAAATAGATCCGCAGTGAATAGGTCAGGGGTTAAGGGTTAGGGTTAGTTGTTAACTAAACACTGACCCTAACCCTTACCCCTGACCTATTCACTGCGGATCTATTTGGGACCGCAATTCGGAAGAGTGCCCACACTTCTATCACACATCTTTTACCCTCACAATTATTTAAAAACCTTGGAGTGACACTGTACAAGTTTGGCTCAGTTTGACAAAGTTGAGCTCAATGACTGTGCGTAACTTGCTGCACGAGTCATGTATTTACACATATTTACATGTAAGAAAAAGGGTTGATGGTTTGTACCCTGGTATTACTAACTACTATATTCTACTGAAATAATACTCTAAATACTGACATACTAATACTAGTTCTATAAATATGTATTTAATGTGTTACCTATTTTAATTTAATTTGCCACATTAATCCTAATGTTTATCTAATTTAAGGGACGTAATCTAACTATTTAAAATAAAATTGATGTGAGATGAGTTATGTACCTTTATGAAATGGGTAATGTGAAATGTAATCAATTATGTACCTTTCTAACATGGGTAATGTGAAATATAACAAAATTATAACTAATGTTTTTAAATGGAAAAATATATGATTGATATTTTTACTCTAAATGGTGTAAATGATGTATGTTTAATTGTATAATCTGTTTATCCTATGATAATGATGTACATTAATCCTAATACTACATGATCACGTTTGTTAAATAAATAAAAATATAATAATATTGTTTAAATAAATAAATATATTCATTCACTAACTTAAATAAACAAATAATAAGTAATATCAAGCACAGATTCAGGCGGGCAGCAGCTTGGCGATTTGTAAACACTTAAATGCTGAATGCTAATGGCGTAACACAACTGCTTGTCAATCGTATTACGCCAGAGGCGCAGCGCTATTTTTAGCTTGCACAAATCGATATTGTTGCTGGCTGTGTTTGATAATTATTCATAAACAAATAAATAATTGCATAAATCTATGAAAGAAATAAATAATATCAATACCTACAACTTCGAAGAACACATGATTTAATTAAATATTATTTTAATAAGCACAAATAAGCATTATTTTGTTACGATAGGCACAGCTTAGCTCGCAACTTGTCCTAGTCTGCACACGTCATCAGTCACTGACACAAATTAAACCTAATTAAACCTACTAGCAACCTTAGTCAAGAGCCGTGGGTCGGTGTATTAGCTTGAACGTTTGTCCAAGCCACACTTCTGACACCACATTAATCCTTGCCTGTCAACAACTGATGTGTCAGGCATCATCGGATTACTTCTCCCACACCACACAAGAAACTTGCAAGTCGTGTGAGAGGAAATAAATGGTACATTTTATTGCCGTTGGCTCTTTACAATTACAAAACAGTCGCTATCAAATCACACACAAAGCCACAGAATTGCCTATCACTAGTTTCCTAACCCTATTGCTAATCTCTATCTATTTGGCTACACAAAAACTCCTATCGACACTAAAACGATCTGCTCTCTACGAAGTCAGTCCCCAGTCTGACTTTTCCTACATGCGTGGCTACACAGCACGTGGAAGGACCTTGTTGCGTCCTTCGGCTTTATGCGTGCTGTTCCACTTAGCACGCTTGTAGCAGCCGTTCTCCTACTGAGTGGCACTCTTCTCCGTGGCAATCACGTAGGCGTGATTCTGTCGTGACCAGAGTACTAACTATCTGGTCGTTGCCTCCGTGTCTCATGAGAGAACTAGTTAATAGTCCCCCATTCTATCATCTACCCTGCCCTTATATCGGGGCACTGTATTACCTCTAATCTACTTGAGGTTGACCACTCTTCCCGGTGGTATTCTATCTTGAGGCATACCTCCTGCCTTTGTATTTCAGTCTTTGACACATGGCGAAAGTAGCCTTTAGCAAGATGAAAAACATTCTGACCAATAAAAAGATGTCAATTGAAACGAGAAAAAGAGTGTTGAGGGGATACATAGAGCCTGTTCTTTTGTATGGATGTGAAACTTGGACAATGAGCAGTCAAGCTGAACAACATCTGATGGCTGAGGAAAATGCAAAGAATACCATGGACAGACAGAAAAACCAATGACCAAGTACTACAGAAGACAAATGAATATCGTAAACTGATTAGAGAAATTAGACGTAGACGGTCAAAAATTTTTGGACATGTTATGAGAAGAAATGGATTGGAGAACTTGGTGACAACTGGCAAGATCGAGAGGAACAGACCAAGAGGAAGACTGAGAGGAAAATACCTGGATGGCTTGGCCACATGGCATGGACGAGACAGGAACACTGAGCTGATCCACGACACTGGTGATCGAGTGAAATGGCGAGTCATGACTGCCCACGCTTTCCGGCATGGCACATGATTGATTGATTTGTGACTGAATATTCATCACCTGTTGTTTATTCATGACCTATTTTATGACTATCTACTTTGAAGATATTCCCAGGATGGCATTATACCTGCTGAAGAGCTTTCATAGACAGAAAAATTAAAACTCTGTAAAGATTTAGCTGTCATGATACTTTCTATGCAGACTTTCAGATGCATAAATTGATGTATATTTTGCATTTCACTTTGCATTAATGAATGATGAATTGTAAAAAAAATATTAATGTTGCTATTTTATCTGCTGGTAGATTCTCCTAAGATATATTTTATTATTGTTTTTTGTCTTCTGAACAGAGGATAATAACACTCGGGTTTTATTTGAAAGAATCCTCTCATCCGATCAGCTGCTTCCAGAGAAATCCACGTAAGACATTGTTCTGTGCCCTGTCGTTACCTTTGCTTATTCTAGGTTCATCTATTAGGGTAGACGGGGAGAAGAATAGTATTAATACATTGGCTGTTTTCATATCAATGCATAGGTCAGCCTGGCCGAATAGATAAGAACGTTTGTTCTTAAACATCTGGTGTGCTGATGCCATTGTATAGGGGTGGATTTGAATTTTTTAAATTGACCTCAGCTGCCAAGTTGAACCAGCCTAAAATGGGCAGCAGAAGATGTCCAGCTAGCCTGATACTGACCCCATCACCCACCGGATGCTGATTGGTCTGTACAAATATGGGTCTAGCACTGTGTGCCCAGTGCTCCTTGAGGCATTTAACTTACTTACTAACATAACATGCCTGGCAACTGGTCTAGGATGGAAGCTCCGACAGTCAGACAGTTAAAGTATTGTTTTGCTAATCTGGCAGCTTCTGCAGCTTCTTATTCCAGACATATTGGTGTAACCTTTCCTCTGGAGTAAACTAGGTATGTCGGGAGAGGGATCATGCTGCATGGGTAACACATGGTCTCTACATTCAGCTGAGGCTTTGTACTATGGAGGGGTATAACTCCATTTTATAAACTATCCGATCTGTGATGACAGCAAGGTGCCAGTCAGCAGGCGACATTACATGCTGACTGTTAGCAGAACATGTGTATAATTTTCTGCCCGCTGGCTCTAGTTTGCATACACTAAGTTTGAATCTGATTCTTTTTTGTGTAGAGAAATTTGGAGCAAGTTTCTGTCATTTGAGTCGCAAGTTGGTGACTTGGCGAGTCTTGTGAAGGTGGAGAAACGCAGGACATCAGCCATAGAGAAGGTGAGTAGGCATATTAATTTATCAGCCATTTTAACTACTCAAATCTTCATCTGAGCCTTCACAATTCTTTCCTAGAGACACCGATGTTACTGTGGGACTGGTAAAATAACAGCTAAATATTTCTTGCAGGAGTGTCCTACATATACAGAACAGAGAAAACTATATTAGCATATACTCGCTTCATTTGAAGACAAACTCTTGAAGTTTTCCACAAACTCAAGTTGACTGCTGCTTTTTTTTTTTCCTAATTGATTCATACTGACACCTGAAAGTGTTTGAAGAAGACAGTTTTTTAACTTCTTCAGCCAAAGTATAATTCATTTATCCACTTCATTTGATATATAACTTTGCAGTGTGCACCTGACATGATACAGCAAAACATGCCAGGTAATAAATCATGCAACCTATTATTTGTGACTTTGGTGTTTAAATTCACCCCGGGGAATACATTGTTTTTCAATTCTTTACCTGTTTATCCTTACCTGACCCCTCACTTGCTTCCCTTCTGGAGACCTAATGTGCCTTCCCGAAGATGTGAAGTTCCAATACCAGCCTGGCACACCCAGCTGGGCTTGGGGAAGGGAAGGAGAACTCTGCAACACAGCCCCCCAGGAAGATAATACTTTGCTACCGGGTCAGTAGACAAGTCTCATAGCCAGCCTTACTCCGATAATTGCAAGTCTTTGCCAGGGACCTGAAGGCCGACGCAACAGAATTAAGAGTTAAAACTCAAATCTTCGAGGGGATTCACAACCAACCAACTCTCATGTGCCTTTCTTATGTTATTGCCTATCTTATGTTGTTGCCTGTCTGATGTTATTACCATGACACACTGGCCATGACCGTGGTATACCTGTCTGCTGTATGGCCTATCCAGTCTGGATACCCATTCAGACTAAAGTTCCAGGGACTATACCTCTCTGCAGATGTGAAAACCAAGTACTTGTAGGGTACACCCCTCTAGTTCCTGTGCTTGGAGAGGGAAATAAAAGTTTTGCAATACAGTTCCCACGGAGATGGTACTTCAGGACTGGTTATGGAGGAAAGTCTCTACACCAGCTTCACTCTGTTAGATGCCAGCTCTTGCCAGCACTTAGACGACCTGAATGTCAATGACATCAGAGTCTGGAGTTAGAACCTTTGCCACCCAAACAACTTGTGTCCAGTTAGAACCCTCACCACCCAAACAACTTGTGTCCATTTGGAATCCTGTAAAGAATATTTTAATATAGCAAAATCTCTACATATTTCCTTGTTCATCTATTCCACAGATCCAAGCATTCAGCGAGAAAGAAACAGCCCTTCTCATCGACAGATACAAGTTTCTGGGGCTTCTTCCATGCGCAGATAATGAACTTGGAGCGATAGGATATTGGGTTAGATGTTCTTCTTCTGTCTGTTGTGTAGAATCAGCCTATGTTTGCAGTTGTGTTTTGTTTGCACGAACAGCACTGTGTTCTTTAGTTCTTGCAGGTTTCTGTAGTTTGAGGTCTGGGGGTTGTGTCATACAGCCATGGAAGGATCTTTGTTTAGCTGTATTTAGTACAGTGTGGAAGTGTATGTTCTGTAGTTTGATATATAGGGTTGTTTCATAACAGCCATGGAATAGATCTTTGTTTAGCTGTATTTAGTACAGTGTGGAAGTGTATGTTCTGTAGTTTGATATATAGGGTTGTTTCATTCAGCCATGGAATAGATCTTTGTTTAGCTGTATTTAGTACAGTGTGGAAGTGTATGTTCTGTAGTTTGATATGTAGGGTTGTTTCATCCAGCCATGGAATAGATCTTTGTTTAGCTGTATTTAGTACAGTGTTGTAGTATATGTCCTGTAGTTTGATATGTAGGGTTGTTTCATCCAGCCATGGAATAGATCTTTGTTTAGCTGTAGTTAGTACAGTGTGGAAGTGTATGTTCTGTAGTTTGATATGTAGGGTTGTTTCATCCAGCCATGGAATAGATCTTTGTTTAGCTGTATTTAGTACGGTGTTGTAGTATATGTCCTGTAGTTTTATATGTAGGGTTGTTTCATCCAGCCATGGAATAGATCTTTGTTTAGCTGTATTTAGTACAGTGTGGAAGTGTATGTTCTGTAGTTTGATATGTAGGGTTGTTTCATCCAGCCATGGAATAGATCTTTGTTTAGCTGTATTTAGTACAGTGTTGTAGTATATGTCCTGTAGTTTGATATGTAGGGTTGTTTCATCCAGCCATGGAATAGATCTTTGTTTAGCTGTATTTAGTACAGTGTGGAAGTGTATGTTCTGTAGTTTGATATATAGGGTTGTTTCATTCAGCCATGGAATAGATCTTTGGTTAGCTGTATTTAGTACAGTGTGGAAGTGTATGTCCTGTAGTTTGATATGTAGGGTTGTTTCATCCAGCCATGGAATAGATCTTTGTTTAGCTGTATTTAGTACAGTGTGGAAGTGTATGTTCTGTAGTTTGATATGTAGGGTTGTTTCATCCAGCCATGGAATAGATCTTTGTTTAGCTGTATTTAGTACAGTGTGGAAGTGTATGTTCTGTAGTTTGATATGTAGGGTTGTTTCATCCAGCCATGGAATAGATCTTTGTTTAGCTGTATTTAGTACAGTGTGGAAGTGTATGTCCTGTAGTTTGATATGTAGGGTTGTTTCATTCAGCCATGGAATAGATCTTTGTTTAGCTGTATTTAGTACAGTGTGGAAGTGTATGTTCTGTAGTTTGATATGTAGGGTTGTTTCATCCAGCCATGGAATAGATCTTTGTTTAGCTGTATTTAGTACAGTGTTGTAGTATATGTCCTGTAGTTTGATATGTAGGGTTGTTTTATAACAGCCATGGAATAGATCTTTGTTTAGCTGTATTTAGTACAGTGTTGTAGTATATGTCCTGTAGTTTGATATGTAGGGTTGTTTTATAACAGCCATGGAATAGATCTTTGTTTAGCTGTATTTAGTACAGTGTGGAAGTGTATGTTCTGTAGTTTGATATATAGGGTTGTTTCATAACAGCCATGGAATAGATCTTTGTTTAGCTGTATTTAGTACAGTGTGGAAGTGTATGTTCTGTAGTTTGATATGTAGGGTTGTTTCATCCAGCCATGGAATAGATCTTTGTTTAGCTGTATTTAGTACAGTGTTGTAGTATATGTCCTGTAGTTTGATATGTAGGGTTGTTTCATCCAGCCATGGAATAGATCTTTGTTTAGCTGTATTTAGTACAGTGTGGAAGTGTATGTTCTGTAGTTTGATATATAGGGTTGTTTCATAACAGCCATGGAATAGATCTTTGTTTAGCTGTATTTAGTACAGTGTTGTAGTGTATGTCCTGTAGTTTGATATATAGGGTTGTTTTATAACAGCCATGGAATAGATCTTTGGTTAAATAGATGTTTGCATATCCTTTACAGGACATCGCTGTCAACATCAGCATCTTTCAGCTGATTGTTGATTTCTTGGCAAGATTACACTCAGTAGTTTGCCATTGCTTTCTGAGTGGCCGGCTCACATACCCCGTAAATTACCGACGCGATTTGAACCACTGCTGATTCTCACCATCGCCACGTTACTTACGAGAGTATACGAGATTACGGAGAAAAGTCACTAATCTCTAGGCCAGGAAGCTGGCTAGATCTTTGGTTAGCTGCCTTTAATACAGTGTGAAAGTGTATGTTCTGTAGTTTGAATGCTTGCCAGCTTCTATACATTGCTGTAGAGCAGTGTTTCCCAACGTGGGGCCCACGCCCCACAGGGGGGCAATTTGACTGTTAAGGGGAGCAATTCGAAAATTGAAGAAATCGGCTGAATATAACAAAACGGGGAGACTTGAGACTGAAGTTAACTAAATTGGAACCTGACATAAGATCTCTTTGCAGCAAGCATCAAGCGCAAGGATCTCACTAAATTTAAATAATAAATAATTACTAATAATTAAAATAATATAGAAAACTCTTTCATTAAAATTATTTTGTACTTGAATTTCAGTTCTCCATTATATGTTTTGAAAATTTACTTACTGCGTTTGCTCAATAATTACCTAGTGATTTCTTCCTAAAACCTATCATTCAAGTTTCTTTAGTGAACATTTCAATTTTTGAATATTAAAAATAATGTATATGTTGAGGGGGGGGGGGGGGGGGCATGGGGCGGGGGAGGGGGGCAATATGAATTTTAGAAAGGCTTAAGTGGGGCATGGTACAAAAAAGTTTGGGAAACACTGCTGTAGAGCCTATCTTTAGCTTTGTCTACATGTGATTAGTGAGTCTGTTCTGAGCCTAAAAAAAGTAACTGGTCCAGTCTTCTCCAACAGATAACTGTCATCTTGTGATTACAGATGACATTCTGAGCTTTGTTTTGTGAGTAATGTACAACTGGAATATCTATATATATTTGTGAGCCTAAATTTTCTGTTTCCATGATATTATAAATCTATGGTAGCTCACAAAACCAGTGCCATAAATGTGTCTTGCAAAGTGAAAATGGGCAACATATTACTAATTGTGTTACATCTTGCATGTCATTTTGTCGCTGAAAATCTTAATCTAAACTCCACATCACCAAAGTACCTGAGTGGTTTGCTTCCCTTATAATTACATTGGTTGGTCATATCAAGGCAAGTGAGATGCCTTATGGGAGAATTGAACCCCGCTTGTCCGCTGAGACAGGTTGGTGTTCTAGTGCTTTGCCATAGAAACATCCATAAATGTACACTTGCTACTGGTAAGTAGGTCAGTAAGTAGGCCAGTACATCAGTAAGTAGGTCAGTAAATAGGTCAGTAAGTAAGTCAGTAGGTGGTCAGTAAGTAGGTTAGTAAGTCAATGAGCAAGTAGGTCAATAAATCAGTAAGTAGGTCCATAAGTAGGTTAGTAAATCAGTAAGTAGGTCAGAAAGTAAGCAGGTCAGTAAGTAGCTTAGTATGTGGTCAGTGAGTAGGTTAGTAAGTAGGTCAGTAAATCAATAATTAGGTCTGTAAGTAGGTCAGTAAGCCAGAAGGTGGTCAGTAAGTAGGTTAGTAAGTCAGTAAATGGTCAGTAAGTCAGTAAGTAAGTCAGTAATTAGGTCAGTAAACCAGTAAGTAGGTCAGTACAGGACCCTTTTACACATCTTAAGGTTCATTGGACACCTGGTGCTAGACCCATGTTTGTACAGACCAATGGGAGCACACACGTGGGTCATGTGGTCAGTATCACACCAGCTGCCTTTACTTCCCAAGATGCTGTCTGGTACCTGCTGTTGGTAACCTGATCTTATTTTCAGTTAAATGTTTTTTAACAATAGTTTTGATTTTGTGCACAGGATCTAGTGAGACACCACGTCCTGCAGCTGCCATCAGGTAGTGGGGCCAAGCAAGCACTCCTGTCCAAGGATGACAACTATAATGAGCAGTCCAAACGTCCAACATTCCCAGCCCCGGACGTGGAGCAGATGTTGCCGTTCAAACCCCGAGCTGTAGTCCGTATGTGGATTTGTTTACATATCATGTATTGTATGACCAGACAGACAGAAAAACCAATGACCAAGTACTACAGGAGACAAATGAACATCGTAGACTGATTAGAGAAATTAGACGTAGACAGTCAAAATTTTTTGGACATGTTATGAGAAGAAATGGGTTGGAGAACTTAGTGACAACTGGCAAGATCGAGGGGAACAGACCAAGAGGAAGACCGAGAGGAAAATACCTGGATGGCTTGGCCACAAGGCATGGACGAGACAGGAACACTGAGTTGATCTACGACACTGGTGATCGAGTGAAATGGCGAGTCATGACCGCCCACGCTTTCCGGCATGGCACATGATTGATTGATTGATTGTATGACCTTTATCATAGGTTAGTTAGTTAGTCACTGTTCAAACTTCACGGCAGAGGGTTGCCCTATTATGCTCTGTTCATGTGCCAGTGAATATCACACAAAATGCTCCTCACTGCCCTATGTGAAAAGTGGAGCAGACAGGAGTCTCGACAAACCAACAGCCCACACAGGTATACTATGCATAATGCCGTTGCCAGAATGCCAACACAAAAATCAGCCACAGTTCACACACATTACTGCATAAGGAAACCCAGTTAGTTCAGCGACCAGCCAGCCACCTTTTTCTGAACATGCAGTTCATGCTACAAACTGCGGTAAAAGCACTCCACGTGAATTTCACAGCTCACAGTGTCACTCCACACACTCAACTCATTAGCAGGGGAACGGAACCATGCACTACCAGTCCAACATGAGGAAAATGCGTAAGCAAACCGTAGCCACAAGC
The DNA here is from genome assembly GCA_014155875.1 of Cepaea nemoralis. Lineage (NCBI taxonomy): Eukaryota > Metazoa > Mollusca > Gastropoda > Stylommatophora > Helicidae > Cepaea > Cepaea nemoralis. The sequence continues at coordinate 121,725 of JACEFZ010028506.1, read as the reverse complement.
AGAAACACTACAGAGGCCTTATCAGCTCAACCGCCTATCCTCCATGTTGGGGACCGGAAGTCCATCATAGGTGTTACATCTGCAGAACTGAAGGTAGAAACTGTTCCATGTGACATGGCTTGCATTGCTCGACAAACAGATGTCCAGCTTACCAAGTTATTTTGTTGTTGTTGCCCAGGCAATGCGAGTGTGAAGATATGAACAGGATGATACACTGGCTGCTGCTGATGTTAATTTAGATGATAGCTGCTTTATGACCAGGATGACGTAGAAAGGACAGTCTGAAGTGCAGCTAAGGAGGTCATTGTGACCGAAAGGAGAAAATTTCCGGTGTGTTGATGGTGAGTTAGCGGATTCAGCCCCTACACCGGTCAGTTGGACTGAAAAGGTGACTTCTCGCCCTTGACTTGGAGGCGTAAATTACAAGTACCTCAGAAGTCAGAGTGGATTAGCCTGATGGTGAGGGAAACTGGTAATAGGGAAAACTAGCCCACACACAAAAATCAGTCCAGTATGAACTACACTTGAGTTCACAGTGAGCGAACGGGGGAGAGAAAAAGTAGCTAAACAGTGGATCCACAGCTGGAGATGCTGATTCAGTGGGGAGTGGAGTGAGCAGAGGGTCTGGGTTTCATATATTGGGTAGGTATGTAATCAGCATAGTACCACCAACATGGGGACACTTTCTTAGCTATTGAAGAATGGGATGGCACAGAAAATATTATTTTAACTTCGGTGTTGCCAAATGATCTGATTCACTAGTCCACTGTGTGTGTGTGGGGGGGGGGGGGGGGGGGGGAAAGAGGGGATCCATTGTATGTGACTGGGTTAAACTCAGAACTAGACCTTCCTTCTAAAGCTTGGAATAAAATTAGATGGCTTTGCTTTAAGCCTCTATGCATGCTGGTGACTTCAGCAAGGTGATCCAGTTATTTGGAGGAAGCACGTTAGAACTGTGTGTACCTGTAGTTTTCACATGCTGGTGACTTCAGCAAGGTGATCACATTATTTGGAGGAAGCACATTAGAACAGTGTGTGCCTATAGCTTTCACATCCTTCTTTCTGAATGAATCTCCATTGAGGCAAATTTAGTCAAATTGACCTGCCAATCCAGCCTAAAATAGGTACCTGGAAATCTCTTAGGAAGTAAAGGTGTCCATAATGATATTACACAAATCACATATCAAGTGCTGATTGGTCTATAAAAAAAACATGAGATTAGCACCATATACTGAGTATATTTCTCAAGGCATGTAATACATGTAATATGGTTCTTTACTTACTTCAAGTTTTCACATGTTTTTATGTCTAGTTTGTCCCATTATGTTTTCTTCTTTTATACCTATTCTACCCAACTGAATAGGTGCCAAGCAATACTTTAAAAATTTAGAAATCTTAGCACTTTAATGGCTTCAATATTTAGAATAGCGACTAATTTCATGACTATATTAACTACAGTTGTCCATTTCCTTGCACGGAGTCATTTTTGCAGCAAGTGAGGAACATCGGTTCCAGGGAGACTTTATGTTAATATTTTTGTTTTCGGGGTCAGCCTGTACTGTACAAAGATGTTTGTAAGCGCGACATGATTGATACAAGCATTGATATAGCCCTTTGGGAGCATGTCGCCGCTGATCATGTTGCATGATGGGCAAAGATCAGAAATAGAATAAAGACAAAGGAGAAAATGATTGCAGATAGGACATACACCGAGCATGTTATACATCAGATGGTGCATGATGGTGGAAATGACAGTGTCTTCACATAAATCTACTGTGGATGAACATTTACTGCATCAGTTGATCTGATCAGTCGCATTTGCTACTGCCATAGATTGTAATTATGCCTTTTTGTTAAGCACAAAGTAACAAACTATCATGTGTCATGACGCTAATGTGTGTGCTTTCTGGCACTTACGTATGACTCAATGATGTTTCAGCCACCGGAGCCCACCCTGTGCCAGGTGGTGTGTTTCCACCCCCACCTGTTGCCTCCGTACTGCTGCAATCATTGCCCCCTCCAGAATGTTTCAGGGTTAGTCTGATGTTTGTTGTGTCCTCTGCATGTCTTGCTTGGTCGAGAAGTTAACGTGTTCAGTCAGTGAGTGAATACATTAGTTTTCGGCCAAAAACAATACATTTACTGTCACATTTTTAAAAAATAATTTAACTTTGTGTAACGGTATATATACATATAAAATCATTGGTAGTTTGTCTAAACAGTGCATTTGCATATTGATTCATGCTTGTATTTGATTGAAATAGTACGCTTACCTTAATGTAAGCAGCAAACTTAGAATTTCAACTCTAATATTGAATTAATACTACTGTGTGGATCATAAACTCAAAACTGAGAGGGAAGACCAGGAGAACTTTCAATCAAACAGCAGTGGGAACGATTAGTAGCATTACTCTTCACTGGCTGGTGAACGAGGGGACAGGAGCACATATGGAAATGTCCTGAGTTCAGAGATATCAGTTCTTGGCTCAACCCAACTCAGCTCAACTCAAAAACATGGACTGAAACAGTTAATAATAAAATATAAACATTCTTTAACTGGTGTCTGTGCAGAATACTGAGGGCTAAAATGGTAGGACACAATCACCAATGTGGAGCTCATGGAGAGAACTAGACAAATACCAGTTAATGAAGTTGTGAAGAAAAGACGCTGGAGTTAGATAGGACATGCATTGAGAAAACATGAGAATAGTATCACTGAACACTCCCTGGACTATAACCCACAGGGCTACCAAATAGAGGGAGACTAAAACGCATACAGAAGAGAATTAGAGATAGGGGGAATAATGTGGAGACGACATGGCGGGAGTTGAAGAAGATAGTGAAGGAATGGCATATCTTTGTTCAGGGCCTTTGATCCTAGCGGGGATGAGAGAGAGAAATTGGTGTTTGTCTATCAAGAATGATGATGGCCATTCATTTCATCCAGTGGGGCTGAAAGTTTAGAGCCGTGAGTTCTAAGATGGCTGATAAGGCCTATTTTGGTTCGAAATGTTCTTTGACAATTTGGGCAACAGAATGCTTGACGTTCCGGGAAGAGGATCTCCTGCAGTGGTTGTTTTTTGTCCAGCCTTTTTTTCACAGCTCTTGCAGTCCTGTTTACTTCACAAGTGACTACATCCTTGCGTAATCATGTGATGCCAAGAATTTCAGTCTTTGGCAGCAGTCTCCCAAGTGTCGGGATGAATTCCAAAGCTTCTAGTGAGATCTTCAGAATACATTTACATACAAACATTGTGTCCTTAATGTTCCCAAACAGTGCAATTTACGTGAACTCGTTTGCCATCTCCGTCTGATTGATGATTTAAGGTGTAGTGACATACTTTGTCCAACATTATCTGATTAGTGATTTAAGGTGTCGTGACATACTTTGTCCAACATTATCTGATTGGTGATTTAAGGTGTAGTGACATACTTTGTCCAACATTATCTGATTGGTGATTTAAGGTGTAGTGACATACTTTGTCCAGCATTATCTGATTGGTGATTTAAGGTGCGATAACATACTTTGTGCAACATTATCTGATTGGTGATTTAAGGTGTGGTAACATACTTTGTCCAACATTATCTGATTGGTGATTTAAGTTGTAGTGACATACTTTGTCCAACATTATCTGATTGGTGATTTAAGGCGTGGTGACATACTTTGTCCAACATTATCTGATTGGTGATTTAAGGTGTGGTGACATACTTTGTCCAACATTATCTGATTGGTGAATTAAGGTGTAGTGACATACTTTGTCCAACATTATCTGATTGGTGATTTAAGGTGTAGTGACATACTTTGTCCAGCATTATCTGATTGGTGATTTAAGGTGTAGTAACATACTTTGTCCAACATTATCTGATTGGTGATTTAAGGTGTGGTGACATACTTTGTCCAACATTATCTGAGTGGTTATTTAAGGTGTAGTGACATACTTTGTCCAACATTATCTGATTGGTGATGTAAGGTGTAGTAACATACTTTGTCCAACATTATCTGATTGGTGATTTAAGGTGTAGTGACATACTTTGTCCAACATTATCTGATTGGTGATTTAAGGTGCGGTAACATACTTTGTCCAACATTATCTGATTGGTGATTTAAGGTGTAGTAACATACTTTGTCCAACATTATCTGATTGGTGATTTAAGGTGTAGTGACATACTTTGTCCAACATTATCTGATTGGTGATTTAAGGTGTAGTGACATACTTTGTCCAACATTATCTGATTGGTGATGTAAGGTGTAGTGACATACTTTGTCCAGCATTATCTGATTAGTGATTTAAGGTGTAGTGACATACTTTGTCCAGCATTATCTGATTGGTGATTTAAGGTGCGATAACATACTTTGTGCAACATTATCTGATTGGTGATTTAAGGTGTGGTAACATACTTTGTCCAACATGATCTGATTGGTGATTTAAGGTGTAGTGACATACTCTGTCCAGCATTATCTGATTGGTGATTTAAGGGTAGTGACATACTTTGTCCAACATTATCTGATTGGTGATTTAAGGTGTAGTGACATACTTTGTCCAGCATTATCTGATTGGTGATTTAAGGGTAGTGACATACTTTGTCCAACATTATCTGATTGGTGATTTAAGGTGTAGTGACATACTTTGTCCAGCATTATCTGATTGGTGATTTAAGGTGTAGTAACATACTTTGTGCAATATTATCTGATTGGTGATTTAAGGTGTGGTAACATACTTTGTCCAACATTATCTGATTGGTGATGTAAGGTGTAGTGACATACTTTGTCCAGCATTATCTGATTGGTGATTTAAGGTGTAGTGACTTACTTTGTCCAGCATTATCTGTGGACATTCAAGCCTTTGCTTTGAATGAACAATACATTTACATGTTAACTTGTCGTATACTTGTGTGACTTCAATTCTGTATAGATTTTTCCTAATGTTTATATGACTTTGTTTCTGGAACTTTCCCAGGGTCCACATGTCATCATTGATAAGCTTCTGGACTTTATGAGGCATGTCAAGCTACCTGATAGTAAGTATTCACCTTTTTTTTTTTATCCACGTGCTCGCTTAGAACTCATGTGTAGTCCACATATGTGTTACTACTTCTAGTAGTTGCTACCACTAGTCAGTGCATTGGACTGATTTCTGAGGTACTTGTGATTTATGTCCCCAAGTCAAGGAAGAGAAGTCAAGATTTTAATCCAACTGATGGGTGCAGGGGTTGAACCAGCTATCTCACCATCAGTACACTGGAAGTTGAGGAGCAAGGGCTCTTATCCATTCAGCCATGCTGACCTCTAGTGCTCACCTGTAATCTAATACATTGTGAAGACTATGAGTGACTGATGATGGACAAGGCAGACATTCTGAAGACTATCCATGAAGGACTGCTGGTTAAAGAAACAATAACATAAGATGCTTGAGTTTGAACATCAGTGTGGCTCCAGCAAGGAGAGATGTAGGAAAGGATGAATCTGACATGTTCACAACCACTATGTCACTAGAACGATCAGCATCTACACTTTCTGTATGAAATCTGCTTAAGGGGACAGAACAGAACTGTAGGTTTGCCCAGAATGCTGTGTTGTCGATTCTTTAAGACTTAGACCAAACAGAATTTAACACACTGTAATTTGTACTTTTCAGGGCCAGTTGCAGAAGAGAATGGCAGAGACGGAGACTTCCGACTAGACCCTGGTACCAAGTTGTCTATAGAAATTGCTAGCGGCGTACGTAAAAGGAAAATCACAGAACATGAAAGTGACGATGAAGATATGGAACTAATGATAGCGCCAGTGAATGATATCTACAGAGCTAGGCAGCAGAAAAAAATTATCAAATAATGATTATTGTTGGTTTATATACGTGTTTTTGTTTTCAGGGTTTCTTTTTTTTAAATTTGCTAGCACAATGTTTGGAATGGAATACAAGTTCCTGCTGGTGTGTTGAAAGTGTATCTGCTGTATGAAAGTGACTCCAGTATTGAATAATAGAAAGCATGTCTGCTGCATGAACGTGACTCCGTGATTAAGTGGCGGACAGCATTCTTCCTGCCATGAAAAATGACTCTGTTGTTGAGAAACAGGAAACATACATACAGCCAAATAGTGACTGTAGTAGAGAAACAGGAAACATACCTACAGCCAACAATTGACTCTGTGGTAAAGAAACTGGAAACACACCTACAGCCAACAATTTAATCTGTGATAGAGAAAACAGGAAACATCCACTGCCATGAAAAATTACTATACAGTTGAGAAACAGAAAACAGACCCACTGTCATGAAAAATGAGAAACAGAGAACATACCCACTGCCAAGAAAAATGACAATATAGTTGAGAAACGGATCTGTTGCCAAGAAAAATGACCATATAGTTGAGAAACGGATCCGTTGCCAAAAAAAATGACCATATAGTTGAGAAAAGGATCTGTTGCCAAGAAAAATGGTCACATAGTTGAGAAACGGATCTGTTGCCAAGAAAAATGACCACATAGTTGAGAAACGGATCTGTTGCCAAGAAAAATGACCATATAGTTGAGAAACAGATCTGTTGCCAAGAAAAATGACCATATAGTTGAGAAACGGATCTGTTGCCTAGAAAAATGACCACTGCCAAGATGATTATATAGTTGAGAATCAGAAAATTGTTACTTACTGGAAAGTGACTCCATGATTTTTGTGTGCATGTGCAGATGTATTAAAATAATACTAGACAGAATGTGTGTCAATGTTTAGGGTAAAAGTGAGACAGTGAATACATGGACATACAACAAAATGTATATTTTGACGCTGAACTTGTATATATTTCTGCTGAGCGTGTCTGGGCGTTTGACCAAAGTTCGGCTGTTCATTTTATATTCTGAGTCATTTTATGTACAGATTGTCATATTGACTGTGTGGGTAAATGTTTGCCATGCTCATGTTCTTTTATCGCTTGCTAGATTTTCTCATGAAATCTTCTGAAATAAGAAGTATAATTAGTTGTCAGTGTGCTTTATATTCAGGTATAAGCATCACTGTGGTAGTGTTGTAGCATACTTGTCTAGTATTCTGGTTGTCCGGGGTTTGAGGCCCTGGAAGATGTGTCACCTGGCTTGATCATATGAATCAAGAGAGAGAGTGTGTGGGTGGGTAGTGTTTTTTATTTGTTTGTTTGAGAGTGTGTATGTGAAAGAGTTTAAGATTGGAGAGATAATGATTATCTCAAAATAAGACTTTAAAGTTTCTGTTGATAGCTACCAAAAATGACAGATAATGTGGTTGGAGAAAGTGAACAGAAAAGAGCCTTCACCATCATCATCAAGTGCCGTGCCATGCCAGCTGGTGTATGCATTCATGACTCTCCCATGCAAGGCTAGAAGAGGAAATACTGTATGGTTAAATACTCCTAGGGTGCTAGTGTTTGTGTCCATGTGTGTGAGAGAAACTAGAACTAAAGAACAGTTGAAACTTGAATTCTATATTTCATTGTGCGCTGTAATCATTGCTATAGTTTAACTTTCACTACCACATGGATTGTGCAAAGTGTAAATAATGATTTTATGTTACGGTCTACATGTTGGTTTGTCTTAAGTTTGCATTCATTTTATCATTAAATATTCTCACGTCAGAACACTGAGCTTGAATTTTTATGTTCTTTATCATCATTCAAGACTATCACCCTCTTCTCAGAGTTGAGTTGAGTCAAGAACCGACATCACAGCACTCAGGATATTCCCATATGTCCTCATATGCAACAGCCAGCGAAGAGTCCCAATATTAATAGATAGTCTGATTATATGTTCCATCTAGCCTTTCCTCAGAATTTTGAGTGTCGGCTAGATCCTCTGGTCATTCCCTGCAGCATTATTCTCTCCAAGCCGTGATGATCTAAATGTTCTTCACTATACACACGATTCCAAGACCTTATAACATCAGCCTTATTATGCACCAATTCCCCACCAAGGGGTACAGACCCAGCCAATCTGTCTGCCTGCTCATTTCCCACCACACCAGCAAATCCTGGGGGGAAAATCCAATAGATGCTATTTTCATCTCCTCTTATTGTTTGTATCCATATTGATCTTTCTTTTTCTTCACATCTCCCTTCTTTCCTGTGGCATCACTTCCTGTCTGCCAACCCCTTTGTCTGTCAGGAATGAGGATAGACGATATTCTCTGGAGTATAATTCACTTTTGAGTGTTTGGATAAGTACCCAGATTTATTTAAGTTATCTGATCAATATCACTTCACTTCCTTTTGGATTTTCTCCTCTCTACATATTCTGAATCCCAACTACATAATATGAACCCCAACTACATACATCTGAACCTAAATTCATGCCTGTTTCTTGTTAGTTATTTCTTGGACAATAAAAACATATTTTAGCAGCCTGACTAGACAATAGAAACATATTTCAGCAGCCTTGGCTGTTTGCGATTCCTGTGCAAATTTACTTTCGGTAGTTTGCTTCCAAATCGCCCACAGCTGCGTTTCGAACGTGGTATGCAGGATTACCAGTTAGAAATCACAAACAGCTAAACAATGACTGCTACATCCTGTACAGGATATGCAACTAACTATTCTGGTATTTTCAATACTATATCTCCATGTCTTATATATCAACTTTTTGGGGCTATCTTCCAGCAATGTTCTGTTTCCTGAAACAACTTTAAGAATGTGTTCATTTGATTTCTTTAAGTCCAGCTCAAACTTTGCATTCTATGAGAATTGATCTTTTGTACATCCAGCTCAAACTTTGCATTCTATGAGAACTGATCTTTTCTACATCGAGCTCAAACTTTGCATTCTATGAGAACTGATCTTTTGTACATCCAGCTCACACTTTGCATTCTACTCTAGGACTGTCTTCTCTTTTTATGTAAAGTATGATGAGAAAGGTGAAGACAGGCAGGCTTCCATTCAACAATCAAAACTAGAGAGCATCTGTTGGATTTTCTCCCCAGAACATGGTGATGGGTGATAGGAAACATACAGGCAAAGTGATGGGTGATAGGAAACATACAGGCAAAGTGATGGGTGATAGGAAACATACAGGCAAAGTGATGGGTGATAGGAAACATACAGGCGGATAGATTGGCTGGGTGTGCACCACTTGGCGGGGTACTGTGCATGATAAGGCAGATGTGGTCGAGGCTCTTTGAATCATAAGTATGTTACAAAAGAACAGTTAGATCATCACAGCATGGAGAGAATGGTGCTGCAGGGAGTGACCAGAGGATCTGGTCAACACTCAGGACTCTGAGGAAAGGTCAGATGGACGTATAATAATGTTAAAGCACCATTAGCATTAGGACGCTTCGCTAGGCTGTTGCAGATGAGGACGGAGCACATATAGGAATGTCCTGAGTGCTGTGATGTTGGTTCTTGACTCAACTCAATTATTTTATATTTCCTATTGTCTTAGATTCACTGTAAGTTTTCACAGAAGACATACATGTAAAAAAATTCACAAACATAACAACTGAAATAGTGTCTTCACAGTTTAATGCAAACAAAAATAGTGCTGATGTAGTTTAATGGTTAGTGTCTTCTTGTTTAACTTACATTCATAATTACAGAAATACCTTAGACTATTTACATTTGTTTCCAAACAATTGTTACAATTATTTGGTTGTGGCATATTTAATTTCATCAAAAGCTTTCCGTGCCTTGCGGAGTTCCTCACTCATAAGCAACAACTCCTTGACTCTGGAGTACTTCTTGGGGTCCTTGCGGATCAGGAAGATGATGTCTTCTACGATAATTCGCCCTGATTTTCCAATCTCCATGGCTTTCTTGGTCTGTAATATAGAAGATAGATCACGATTTAACATTTCACAACAAATCTTCTGCTTTAGCAAAGATTAGAACCTGGTCCTTTGATGTGTGAGATCAGCATCCTAATCCCTCAGCCATCCACTCCTCTACAAATTGACTTCTGATGGAAACTATGCCTACCACAGATGCTGGGTCTCGGAGGTCGTCAGATCATGGGCAAGCATCAAGCTAGTCAAGGCAAAGCCTCAAGCTGGTCAAGGCCAAGCCTCATGCTGGTCAAGGCCAAGCCTCACACTGATCAAAACCAAGCCTCATGCTAGTCAAGGCCAAGCCACACTGGTCAAGGCAAGCGTCTCACTGATCAAAACCAAGCCTCACGCTAGTCAAGGCCAAGCCTCTCACTGGTCAAGGCCAAGCCTCATGCTGATCAAGGCCAAGCCTCAAACTGGTCAAGGCCAAGCCTCATGCTGGTCAAGGCCAAGCCTCAAACTGGTCAAGGCCAAGCCTCATGCTGGTCAAGCCCCTGAGGTTACCTCTTTGAGTTGTGTCCTACCTACAGACTGGGAGTCACAGTAGTGCAGTGGCTAGCACCTGTGCCTTCCAGCTCCATAGCCATGAATTCAAAACCCCCATAGAGGCAGATGTTTTAACATCTGACCTGGGTCGCAGTTCAAGCCACCATAACATGAGTACCAGAAAATATCCAGGAAAGTAAAGGCAACTGGAATGATATGAACCCTACTGCCCACTGAGTGCTTCATTGGTCTATACAAATATGCAGCTAGCATCATAAACCCAATATGCCTAAGCACGTAAAAGGGCCGGGTTGTTTGCTCTACTTTAATCACCATAAAAGTCACAACAGAAGAAAATTAAAATTTCTTGAACTGAAACTTACAGAAACATTCTCAGAGTATCATGGACAAGATAAATAAAATATACTGACACTTTCCAAGATCTAAACACCGAAGACAACTTGCTCATATCATGTCTCAGAAACAGACACACTGTTTATATTAAATGTCCCATTGGCCCTGAAATAACAACATAGGCATGGCTTCTGGGGGAAGAGGCTGGGCTGACCACCACAATGGTGGACACAGGATATTACAGGCAAGCTGGACGTAACAATAAATGAGGCACGGGGGATTGGCAACTGGTCGAGAATTTTTCTGGTGGGTTTTAATGAGAGCATCGTTTGCAAAGGACTACCATACAATAATATCCCACAAAATTTAAAACAGCAACAAAACGATAAAAACGTTGAAGTATCACATACCATTTCAGTGATGTACTCCGTGACTAGGTCCTCCAGGAGATCCACAGATTCAGTGTAAGGATTTTGATCATCACCAAAGCCATACATCATACAACGTACTGGAAGAAATAACATACATCATACAGCGTACTGAAACAGATAGCACATACATCATACAGCGTACTGAAACAGATAGCACATACATCATACAGCGTACTGGAACAGATAACATACATCATACAGCATACTGGAACAGATAACATACATCATACAGCGTACTGGAACAGATAACATACATCATACAGCGTACTGGAACAGAAAACATACATCATACAGCGTACTGGAACAGATAACATACATCATACAGCATACTGAAACAGATAACATACATCATACAGCATATTGAAACAGATAACATACAGTGTATTAAAACAAATAGCATACATCTTACAATGCACTGGAACACGTAACACCCATCTTACAGTGCACTGAAACAAATAACAACATCTTACAGTGCTCTGAAACAAATAACACACATCTTACAGTGCACTGGAACTAGTAACATACATCATACAGTGCACTGGAACAAGTAACACACATCACAGTGCACTGGAACAAGTAACATACATCTTACAGCGTGCTAAAACAAATGTTACATATTCATATCCCTAGCAATTCTTCTTATGCTCCATCTGAAGCACTATATCCTCCAACTGATTACACAAATCTAGTAATGAATTCCTAACTGCCGTACATACGCTAGTGAAGTGTTGGACCTTCATGCATATTCATATTATTGAAAGTAAAGGAACCTTTCCCACACCTGGGAATATGGTGGTAGCCCTATGTTTTTATAGTCCAACTGGCAAATGGATGGGCCATGTCAATATCATGCCAGCGGTCGTTACAGTAGCCTCTACTTGCCAAGACATTTTCTAGTGCCTGTTTTAGGCTGTGTCAACCTGGGGCCTGGTTCAGTTTTAGGCTGTGTCAACCTGGGGCCCTGTTCAGTTTTAGGCTGGGTCAACCTGGGGCACAGTTCAGTTTTAGGCTGGGTCAACCTGGGGCACAGTTCAGTTTTAGGCCGGGTCAACCTGGGGCACAGTTCAATTTTAGGCTGGGTCAACCAGGGGCACAGTTCAGTTTTAGGCTGGGTCAACCTGGGGCACAGTTCAGTTTTAGGCTGGGTCAACCTGGGGCACAGTTCAGTTTTAGGCTGGGTCAACCTGGGGCACAGTTTAGTTTTAGGCTGGGTCAACCTGGGGCACAGTTCAATTTTAGGCCGGGTCAACCTAGGGCACAGTTCAGGTTTAGGCTGGGTCAACTTGAGGCCCTGTTCAGTGTTAAGAAAATCACCTTCATGGGAATTCAAACACCTGACCACTGACCAGGTAGGCAAATGCGCTAGCTACTGCACCACAACGACTCTCAAAAGCTGAAACCTGTTTGACAACTTAGCATGTCAATTTCATGCCTTTGACATGAAACTGGTCACAGCAGCTACAGAATTCTATCATTGAATGAACTCACAGAATCATAAGAACCAAGAAGATAGCGGGGTGGGGGTAGAAGGAGACATATCAGATAATATAAACTATAACAGTACTCCATTTTCCCATGGCATTATCAATTTGATGAGAGACGAGAGTGGTTGATTTTTAAAATTGGTTAAAGGCAAAAAAGTTGATTTCATTGCACCAAGTATGAGCCCTTCTGGCTCAATCTCTACAGAACAGTACACAAACTCTGTAGCTGGAGCAATAACACCTTGGGTCACTGGAAAAAAAAAAAACGACACTTGTGGTTTGAATGATGCAGTCTGAGAACAAACCCACCACCTTCAGAGGGTGAGGCAGACGGTTTGACCACTTCATTGTGGAGATCCCCAAAGGAATGTTAGATCACTTGACCAAATCAACTCTGGCATTTGGAGTGATGTTTGATTTCAAGCATGATTACAGCTTTCATGGTGTTATGTTGCCCAAACCTATTGACCCCCTATACTAACAAACATCAGGAGACTACACAACTGAGACAAGAGATATAGGGACTGTTGCAGTGTCCCGAAGACAGACTTCATTCTAGTAACAATTCTACATATACAGCATAAACATAATGTTCTGTTATCTAATTCTTACATTCTTTAGAGAAGATCTTCTTCCTTTTCTCCAGAGGGGTGTCATCTTCAACGTCATCATCTTCAAACTGAAAAATAGCGAACAATATTTTATTTCAACAAAATTTCACACGCTTTTTTACTCATTTGTTTTTAGTGTGAAAACTTGCTAAGCATTAACATAATCAAAGTCTGATTGACTGACTGATTGAGAGATTGTCTTAAATGAGTGTCACTGAATTGCATTTTTCAAGGACTATCCAAATCTATGCAGGTTGCATATTGGGAAAGAAATTGTTACTGAAGTTTACTCAAACACCTATAAACCGTTGGCTTTTTGTCCAATAGCGTACCCTTGCCTGCTTCTGACTGGATGTAATAAAAAATAATCGCTCAAACATCAGGGGAAACAACTATAATAATTTTAACTGGTCTGTCTGCTGGACTACATGTGTTTGTCATGAAGCAATATCAAATCTGAGAAGTTACTTGAATTTGTTGGCATATGATAAGCTAATTTGTTTTTTAACTCATGTTTTTTTTCAAAATAACACGACTTTGTGATTCATTTCTGAAGTCTGTGTTCATTTGTCACACATTTGAAGAGTTTCAACATTTATGGCTTGTTACTTTATTCGGGAAACAATTTTTAGCACAACCATCCAATAGTGCATATCACAAAATTCAATATGGTGGCGCCCCTGTTGTGGCGGCCCATATTTATTTTATAATCAGAATTGGCAATTTAACTACTAAAATTAAACAAAATATAAGTTTCATTTATAGCAGTATTTTATATGTGTACTTGTATAATCACCATTTGACATGACTGAAAATAATTTTTAAAGCCAGTTTTCAGACCCATCTATAAACCTGTAAGGCAGTGTTTCCCAACCTTTTTTGTGCCATGCCCCACTCAAGCCTTTCTAAAATTCATATTGCCCCCCTCCCCCGCCCCACGCCCCCCCCCCCTCAACATATACATTATTTTTAATATTCAGAAATTGAAATGTTCACTAAAGAAACTTGAATGATAGGTTTTAGGAAGAAATCACTAGGTAATTATTGAGCAAACACAGTAAGTAAATTTTCAAAACATATAATTGTTTTTTTTTTCTTCCGCGTTTCCATCCTATTTCAGGATATTGCGGTCAACACCAGCATCTTTCAGCTGTATGTTGATTCCTAGGCTAGATTATGCTCATCAGCACGCCACGACTTTGTAAGCGACCGGCTGCATACTCTCATAAGTCACTAGCGTGACTCGAACCACTTCTAATTCTCGTCTGCTCACGTTGACCACGAGAGTATTCGGGATTAACGGAGAAAGCTGCTAACCCCTCGGCCAGGCAGCCGGCAGAACATATAATGGAGAACTGAAATTCAAGTACAAAATAATTTTAATGAAAGATTTTTCTATATTATTTTAATTATTAGTAATTATTTATTATTTAAATTTAGTGAGATCCTTGCGCTTGATGCTTGCTGCAAAGAGATTTTATGTCAGGTTCCAATTTAGTTAACTTCAGTCTCAAGTCTCCCCGTTTTGTTATATTCAGCCGATTTCTTCCATTTTCGAATTGCCCCCCTTAACAGTCAAATTGCCCCCCTGTGGGGCGTGGGCCCCACGTTGGGAAACACTGCTGTAAGGAGTACTTTTTTTTTTCTTAGCAGCACAGCAGTACGTAATTTTAACTTTAAATAAAATACAGTGAAACAAGTTATGGTTTTTTAAAGTATTTATTTAACTATTAATTGCTCAAGTGTTAGTTACAGAAAAGTAATTATAGAGCAGAAGAAGAAATCAATTATTAGTGATAGCTTAATTTATGCAGCAGTTACAATTATTTTTATATGTTAATTAGGTCACAGCACATCCTATAATAGAAACAGGAATGTGACATCTTGTCAGGTTGGTTAGCAAATAATTAGCAATGCACATGACCTATATCTATAAAAATCGTTGTATGGATGTATGTGGATCCGTCCTTTATGCGTTCGCGAACGGTCCATCCGATTGAGATGAAATTTTCTACACGTTTTCCTTTCATTCCTGTGCAACCAACTGTCATAGTTTTATCTATCAGCTATCAGCTATTACCTTCCTAAAATTTAATTTTGTAATTACATGACTGAACATAAGAAAATATTTAAAAAAAGGGATATAACTTTTAGTAGCATTGTTATATCTTAAGTTAAGTCCCCTGGCTATAGATATCTATATGAATTAAATGAGATGCTCCCCACCAGGGACTGGGTGCAGCCGGGCCAGGTCAGACAGACTGACAGACAGATAGTCGGGAACGGGAGCCAAGTTTACTTTAGATAGATCTCTTCCAATCATATTTTCTATCTATTCTTCTATTCTATCTATATTTTGTTGTTATGTTCGGGCCGAACATACATAGATAGATAGATAGATAGATAGGTAGGTTGGTAGGTAGGTAGGTAGGTAGGTAGATAGATAGATAGATAGATAGATAGATAGATAGATAGATAGATAGATAGATAGATCGGGAACGGGAGCTTATATGACTACTTATATGAATTAAATTAGATGCTCCCCACCAAAGCCTGGGCGAAGTCGGGCGAAGTCGGGCCGGCTCGGACAGACAGACAGACAGACAGACAGATAGTCGGGAACATATATAAGTAGTCGGGATAGCAGCCGTCATGCATTCTCGTTGGGTTGCTCTCCGTCTGGGTGCATGGACCTCAGAGCCACATATTTTAACCACGGGACTGCCATAGGGATCTGCAATCTCACTGGTGCTCTTTAACGTGTATACGAGCAAGATTGCAAACCTAGAAGCACCAGGGGTTGGAAGGATACTAACATTTGCAGATGATATTCTTGCATATAGGCAGGGGAGAGATAGGGAGCAAACAGCCCAGGAGCTACAGGCAACAGTAGGCAATGTGAGTGACTGGTGCACTTAAATGAGTGCTGTCATCCACCCAGAAAAGGCAGCTATTTTGTGGTGCTCTCTGGACAACAGGATTGAGAGAACTGATGTCCCAACCCTCACGATAAATGGTAGAAGCGTCAACAGAGAGAACAAACTGAAGTATCTGGGAATCACATTTGACAGGAGCCTGTCCTTCAAGGACCACGTGGAGACGGTAGTGACATGATTTCAAAAACGACTAAGTGCACTTAAAACTATGGCTGCAATGGACACAGAGCAGAGAATGCTTTTCACACTATACCAGCACTTGATCTTCTCAGTGATTGATTATGGACTAGGACTGCTCACTGTCTCAAAGAGTCAGCTTGGTGAAATTAGAGCGCATACAGAACGAAGCTGTGCGGGTCATTCTGGGATGCACCAGAGACACCCCAGTAGTGTGTATGCGTTACATCCTTGGTTTGCCGACTGTTGCTGGTAGGCTCAAGGTGATGCAGGCGAAGGCATACCTCAGAGTAGTTGCTGACACAGATCACCCGTTGCATGAGGCGCTGGACGTAGTTAAGGGTCAGCGACTGATAAGAGGGAAATCATGGTGGCTCAGGCGGAGGATACGATCAGACAGGTGTGCATCTTGGAGAATATTAGGCGAGGAGAGGAGTGGGTCAGAGTGCCAGCGGAGCAGTCAGACTTGTGCAAAGTTATAATCACATTGAGCCGGGAGTGCAGGGAGTGGCCAGCAGGAGCCACGGAAGTGGAAATCCAGCAACTAATTCAGGATAATGCTCGCCCGGGTGATGTGATTATATACACAGATGGTTCGGTGTTGAGAGGCAGGAGAAGTGCCTGGGGGTTCTTAGCAAAAGCTAATGGTCGCCGTTTGGTGCAGGAGAGCCTGGCATATGATACCACAACATCTAGCTTAAGAATGGAGGTGGAGGCGGTCAGTGCAGCTTTCCGCTGGATGGAGAATACGATACACACACACATCGTGATTGTAACTGACTCAGAAAGCATGCTGAGTAGAGTGAGGACAGGCAAGCTTCGTGCAGAGTGGCTTGCTTCGCTTCGGAAGTCACGGGTGACAAGCATCGTCTGAATCTTTTCTCCGGGGCATGCTGGTGTGCTGGGGAATGAACAGGCGGACAGATTGTCTGGATCTGCAAAACTTGGTGAAGTATTGATGCATGATAAGGCATACGTGGTTGCGGCCTTGTGGGAGCACGTGTACACCTCAGAGGAGCAAATGTATCACCATGGTCTGGCAAGAATGTGACAGCGAGGAGTGACGAGGGGATCGGGCCGATGCTTGACGCTTAGAGGAAAGGCGAGACGCACATATAATCAGATTACTACTGGTACTATTGGGGTTGGAACTCTTCGCTGGCTGCTGAGGATGGGGACGGAGCGCTTATTAAATAACAACATCACAGCATTTCATTAGAGGGCATTCCCATAATTAAATAAGGTATTTATTAATTATTTAATTATGGGAATGCCCCGAATGCTGTGATGTCAGTTCCTAAATCAATCAATCAATCATACTGATTTTATTTCCAGATTTATGGTCGGTAAATTTATTAGTAAGTGCGTATATCTTTTTTTTTTTTCCTACAATGAATGAATCGCCAAAATACGAGAAGAGTAAAGAATCTATATCTATAAAACAGACTGTATGTGTGTGGTTAGCTATGTATTGGATGCGTTCGATAACGGTACATCCGATTGAGATGAAATTTTCTACATGTCTTCCTTTCATTCCTGTGCAACCGATTGAGATGAAATTTTCTACATGTCTTCCTTTCATTCCTGTGCAACCGACTGTAATAGTTTCTTCGTGTAAAATCAGCTACTTACTTAATAACATTTAATATTTCATTTTTCATTATATAATTTCTATATAGCAGGGGGACTTCACTCTAGAAAAGATATTTCAAGGGGCATAACTTTTAATAACATTTATATATACTTTATAGTCATATTGTTGGATTTACTTGCACTATTGTTAAACTCTTTCTCTATAGTTATTTACAGGCATATGAGTTATAATAAATAATGATATAATCTTTAAGGCATCTTCAAAGTTTTCATAAAAATAATGCATAATGCATAACATTGTAACTCATCTTTTTATGCTTAAAGAAGTTATCTACAGTCATGCAGGTGATTAAAAACAGTTTTCATTAAAAATAATGGATGGTGTGTGGAAGGACATTCTTTTAAGTTACTGTGTGAATTTAATGAGATGATCCCCGCCAGGAGCTGGGCGAAGCCACGCCGGGTCAGATAGATAGACAGACAGACAGACAGATAGTCGGGAACGGGAGCTTATATGACTACGTATATGAATTAAATGAGATGCTCCCCACCAGGGACTGGGTGAAGCCGGGCCGGGTCAGACAGACAGACAGATAGACAGACAGACAGATAGTCGGGAACGGGAGCTTATATGACTACGTATATGAATTAAATGAGATGCTCCCCACCAGGGACTGGGTGAAGCCGGGCCGGCTCAGACAGACAGACAGACAGTCGGGAACGGGAGCTTATATGACTACTTATATGAATTAAATGAGCCGGGTCAGACAGACAGACAGACAAACAAGCAGACAGACAGATAGTCGGGAACGGGAGCTTATATGACTACTTATATGAATTAAATGAGATGCTCCCCACCAGGGACTGGGTGAAGCCGGGCCGGGTCAGCCAGACAGACAAACAAGCAGACAGACAGACTGATAGATAGATAGATCCCCTCCAGGACCTGGGTGAAGCCGGGCCGGGTCAGCAAGTAATTTTATATTTATTACAATATCAAACATTCAATGATTCATTTACTAGTTCAACAAGTAAGAACATGGACGCTCTACTCTATTTGGTTGTACGTGCAGTTACAGACATTAATGTACGGTATACAAACAACAGTAAAGTGGACACAGTTACTCAACCTCAACAGCGCTCTCTCTATCTGAATTATCACCCATCGCAATTAGATCACAACACAAACACGGTCCGACATGAACTGATAGACAGGAAGTTTCCAGATCTTGTCTCCCGTCCAACTTTTTATGTTTTTATCATCATCGTCAAGTGCCATGCCGATAAGCTTAGGCGGTCAGGTATCGATATTCCCATGGCCAGGTACCGTGCATACACGATTAACTGATAACCAATCTTGGAACAGTCCTTCATCTTAGTTAATCCTTAGTTAGCGCATTCCATTACCCCGTGTGGACAACAATCACCTTCGGATTTATAGGACTGTGAGGGTAAAACTATGGGCAGCTGCTTTGGTGGCTGACTAGTCACAGGACTATAAATGATCATTCTGAGCCGGTGATGGACTCTACTATAACTTCTCCTTGAGGTTGAGCGGGGTAGGTGTAATGGTGAAATCGAAAACTAATCTTAGATAAAGAAAAAAAAATACCTTTGACAGAGTGAAATCAAAAGCAGTAGGAGAAAATATGGAGAAAGAAGATAATCCCGACAATTTTCTTTGTAGCTAGTTAGTTAGTTAGTTAGTCGCGGTTCCAACTTCACGGCAACGGGTCGTCCCCATATTGCTCCGTTCCTGTGTCAGTGAATACCATACAAAATGCTCCCCACTGCCCAATGTGAAAAGTGGAAAAGACAGGAGTCTCGACATACAACAGCCCGCACAGATGCACTGTGCATAATGCCACCGCCAGAATGTCAACACAATAGGCCCCCACAAAACAATCAGGGTCTGGGCGAAGCCGGGCCGGGTCAGACAGACAGATAGACAGACAGACAGATAGATAGTTGGGAACGGGAGCTTATATGACTACTTATATGAATTAAATGAGATGCCCCCCACCAGGAGCTGGGCGAAGCCGGGCCGGGTCAGACAGACAGACAGACAGACAAGCAGACAGACAGACAGACAGATAGATAGATACATACATACATAGATAGATACATAGATAGATAGATAGATCCCCGCCAGAGCCTGGGCGAAGCCGGGCCGGGCAGCTAGTATTTAATAAAAATTCATTAATCTGAGGTAATTTTTTTAATTATTATCAAAAATAGATAGCATTTCAAGGGATACCTTGCCACCCCAGATGCAAAAATATATGGTTGCTATGTGATTCATTCAAAAATAAACAAGCCACAGTAACATAATGCAAAATGTAATGTTCTTAGCTCCCAATTTTACTGGGCAGTGAGCAAAACCGCTCTTGCTCAGATTCCTATGCACTTCCTTGTTTTTGATCAAGACACTAAAAAATTAATATCTCAACTTAGAAATGGCGTAGGTTTCATTGGTGTAGCATTGGATTTGTTTTGTCAAGCTGTATCTAGCTGTGATGGTTTCATAAGTAAAACGAAGTGACTATTCATACTCCAACTATGAATAAATTCTCCCTTTATTCATACTTCAACTATGTATAAAGACTCCCTTTATTCATAGTTGAACTTTCCCGGCTGGTCACGTGATTTGCCAAGTCGTGTGACTTAACATACAATTGACGTCATCAGGACATGTGTGTAGCTATATTATACATTTTCATTGAATCAAAATCGTGTCCTTAGTAGCAAAGTGGTAAGTGTCTCCGCCTTTTACGCGGGAGCTCAAGGTTCAATACCATACCGGACAATTTTTTTAAAAATTGTTCAACAATTAATTGGGTGAAAGCGACTTTTTAACAAAGAAATATTAGGAACTAAAATATAGAACTGAGAAACTTGAAGCTTGTGAATAAAGTGTGCTCTATGGATCTGGGAGTGATCAAGCAAGGCCTCAGCAATAGCAGTTCCCTGTATGTTCTCTCCCGACCTGCCCCACTCTTTGGAGCGTGCACTGAAGTAACCACATATCAGATACCTGGTAAATGAAGAACAAATAAGCTGGTATCAACCAATGCTAGTCTGATGATCTCGCTTTAGGCAACAGTGTCTCCTGGAGTTTTTGTGTATTAGGTGTCGGTTACCTGTGTCTTTACCTTGCTGCACAAGAACCTGCACACTTATCTTTCTGTTCTTATCTGTCCTCTGTTTTTGTTGTCTTGGGAAAGGCGCTTAGCCACCCGAACACTAGTTCTTCTCTCTCTCTCTCTTTCTTTCTCCTTCTTTATCTCCCTCCCCATCTCTTTCTTGTCTTTATCACTTGTTTATGTCTTTCAACACATCTTTCTCATATCTCTGTCTCTCACACTATCTTCGTTATCTCCCTCCTCTCTCTTTTCAACCCGCTTCACATATACCAGGTTTTCCTGCACTTTATATGCGTAGCATTTCCTTGTTTATTTGTTAATTCATGAGGCCAGTCAGTCGAAAGCCTGGTGTTTGCATTGCCTAATCATGTTTCTGAGGTGACGCATATTACTGTCAGCTTGGACCAGAATTATCAGGACATAAATAGTAGGAAATAGTAGGTCGGTCACGTAAACAAAGATGGATGCCTGTAAACAGTAAGTGTACAGAAACGCAAGTTAATAATTCTTGAACTCGCCTGGGGACACAAAAAATTATTCTTGATATTTAAACAACCAGAAAGGACTAACGTAATGTCACTAAGTATGAATAAAGCTCAGTTTCAACTATGTATAAAGTATCCCTTTATTCATACTTCAACTATGTATAAAGTATCCCTTTATTCATACTTCAACTATGTATAAAGTCTCCCTAAGTAAAAACCCAATTTTTATTACCCAAATTGCTAGATTGATCGATATCTATCTCATCTCATCTCATCATGTTCCTCGTGTACCTTGCGGTGACGAGGTGAAGTATATCAATCAATCATCCATATTTCATATAGTATATAGTTTTGAAGAATGATTTGATTATTTACTGAATAACCAGTGTGATTATCTATTATATTTGGGAAGATTTTAGAGAAGATAGTTGCTGTCAAGCTGCAAGAGTTTTTGGAAAGGGGGAAGCTTCTTCCAAGAGGCCTGGGGAGCTGCAGGCCAGGAAAATATACCTGGTCAAATGCAGCCACTTTTGCCTTTGACGTTTATGAGGGGTTCCAGAGTAGACAAGAAACGATGGCGGCAGCGCTTGATCTCGAGGATGCGTACAACAGAGTTTGCTATGATATTTTGATGACCGCACTGATGGAGAAGGGGGTAAATCCCTGGTTGGTGAACTGGATAGCAGCCGTCATGCATTCTCGTTGGGTTGCTCTCCGTCTGGGTGCATGGACCTCAGAGCCACATATTTTAACCACGGGACTGCCATAGGGATCTGCAATCTCACTGGTGCTCTTTAACATGTATACGAGCAAGATTGCAAACCTAGAAGCACCAGGGGTTGGAAGGATACTAACATTTGCAGATGATATTCTTGCATATAGGCAGGGGAGAGATAGGGAGCAAACAGCCCAGGAGCTACAGGCAACAGTAGGCAATGTGAGTGACTGGTGCACTTAAATGAGTGCTGTCATCCACCCAGAAAAGGCAGCTATTTTGTGGTGCTCTCTGGACAACAGGATTGAGAGAACTGATGTCCCAACCCTCACGATAGATGGTAGAAGCGTCAACAGAGAGAACAAACTGAAGTATCTGGGAATCACATTTGACAGGAGCCTGTCCTTCAAGGACCACGTGGAGTCGGTTGTGACAAGATCTCAAAAGGGACTCAATGCACTTAAAACTATGGCTGCAATGGACACAGAGCAGAGAATGCTTTTCACACTATACCAGCACTTGATCCTCTCAGTGATTGATTATGGACTAGGACTGCTCACTGTCTCAAAGAGTCAGCTGGTGAAATTAGAGAGCATACAGAACGAAGCTATGCGGGTCATTCTGGGATGCACCAGAGACACCCCAGTAGTGTGTATGCGTTACATCCTTGGTTTGCCGAATGTTGCTGGTAGGCTCAAGGTGATGCAGGCGAAGGCATACCTCAGAGTAGTTGCTGACACAGATCACCCGTTGCATGAGGCGCTGGACGTAGTTAAGGGTCAGCGACTGATAAGAGGGAAATCATGGATGGCTCAGGCGGAGGATACGATCAGACAGGTGTGCATCTTGGAGAATATTAGGCGAGGAGAGGAGTGGGTCAGAGTGCCAGCGGAGCAGTCAGACTTGTGCAAAGTTATAATCACATTGAGCCGGGAGTGCAGGGAGTGGCCAGCAGGAGCCACGGAAGTGGAAATCCAGCAACTAATTCAGGATAATGCTCGCCCAAGTGATGTGATTATATACACAGATGGTTCGGTGTTGAGAGGCAGGAGAAGTGCCTGGGGGTTCTAAGCAAAAGCTAATGGTCGCCGTTTGGTGCAGGAGAGCCTGGCATATGATACCACAACATCTAGCTTAAGAATGGAGGTGGAGGCGGTCAGTGCAGCTTTCCGCTGGATGGAGAATACGATGCACACAAACATCGTGATTGTAACTGACTCAGAAAGCATGCTGAGTAGAGTGAGGACAGGCAAGCTTCGTGCAGAGTGGCTTGCTTCGCTTCGGAAGTCACGGGTGACAAGCATCGTCTAAATCTTTTCTCCGGGGCATGCTGGTGTGCTGGGGAATGAACAGGCGGACAGATTGTCTGGATCTGCAAAACTTGGTGAAGTATTGATGCATGATAAGGCATACGTGGTTGCGGCCTTGTGGGAGCACGTGTACACCTCAGAGGAGCAAATGTATCACCATGGTCTGGCAAGAATGTGACAGCGAGGAGTGACGAGGGGATCGGGCCGATGCTTGACGCTTAGAGGAAAGGCGAGACGCACATATAATCAGATTACTACTGGTACTATTGGGGTTGGAACTCTTCGCTGGCTGCTGAGGATGGGGACGGAGCGCTTATTAAATAACAACATCACAGCATTTCATTAGAGGCATTCCCATAATTAAATAAGGTATTTATTAATTATTTAATTATGGGAATGCCCCGAATGCTGTGATGTCAGTTCCTAAATCAATCAATCAATCATACTGATTTTATTTCCAGATTTATGGTCGGTAAATTTATTAGTAAGTGCGTATATCTTTTTTTTTTTTCCTACAATGAATGAATCGCCAAAATACGAGAAGAGTAAAGAATCTATATCTATAAAACAGACTGTATGTGTGTGGTTAGCTATGTATTGGATGCGTTCGATAACGGTACATCCGATTGAGATGAAATTTTCTACATGTCTTCCTTTCATTCCTGTGCAACCGACTGTAATAGTTTCTTAGTGTAAAATCAGCTACTTACTTAATAACATTTAATATTTCATTTTTCATTATATAATTTCTATATAGCAGGGGGACTTCACTCTAGAAAAGATATTTCAAGGGGCATAACTTTTATATACTTTATAGTCATATTGTTGGATTTACTTGCACTATTGTTAAACTCTTTCTCTATAGTTATTTACAGGCATATGAGTTATAATAAATAATGATATAATCTTTAAGGCATCTTCAAAGTTTTCATAAAAATAATGCATAATGCATAACATTGTAACTCATCTTTTTATGCTTAAAGAAGTTATCTACAGTCATGCAGGTGATTAAAAACAGTTTTCATTAAAAATAATGGATGGTGTGTGGAAGGACATTCTTTTAAGTTACTGTGTGAATTTAATGAGATGATCCCCGCCAGGAGCTGGGCGAAGCCACGCCGGGTCAGATAGATAGACAGACAGACAGACAGATAGTCGGGAACGGGAGCTTATATGACTACGTATATGAATGAAATGAGATGCTCCCCACCAGGGACTGGGTGAAGCCGGGCCGGGTCAGACAGACAGACAGATAGACAGACAGACAGATAGTCGGGAACGGGAGCTTATATGACTACGTATATGAATTAAATGAGATGCTCCCCACCAGGGACTGGGTGAAGTCGGGCCGGCTCAGACAGACAGACAGACAGTCGGGAACGGGAGCTTATATGACTACTTATATGAATTAAATGAGCCGGGTCAGACAGACAGACAGACAGACAAACAAGCAGACAGACAGATAGTCGGGAACGGGAGCTTATATGACTACTTATATGAATTAAATGAGATGCTCCCCACCAGGGACTGGGTGAAGCCGGGCCGGGTCAGCCAGACAGACAAACAAGCAGACAGACAGACTGATAGATAGATAGATCCCCTCCAGGACCTGGGTGAAGCCGGGCCGGGTCAGCAAGTAATTTTATATTTATTACAATATCAAACATTCAATGATTCATTTACTAGTTCAACAAGTAAGAACATGGACGCTCTACTCTATTTGGTTGTACGTGCAGTTACAGACATTAATGTACGGTATACAAACAACAGTAAAGTGGACACAGTTACTCAACCTCAACAGCGCTCTCTCTATCTGAATTATCACCCATCGCAATTAGATCACAACACAAACACGGTCCGACATGAACTGATAGACAGGAAGTTTCCAGATCTTGTCTCCCGTCCAACTTTTTATGTTTTTATCATCATCGTCAAGTGCCATGCCGATAAGCTTAGGCGGTCAGGTATCGATATTCCCATGGCCAGGTACCGTGCATACACGATTAACTGATAACCAATCTTGGAACAGTCCTTCATCTTAGTTAATCCTTAGTTAGCGCATTCCATTACCCCGTGTGGACAACAATCACCTTCGGATTTATAGGACTGTGAGGGTAAAACTATGGGCAGCTGCTTTGGTGGCTGACTAGTCACAGGACTATAAATGATCATTCTGAGCCGGTGATGGACTCTACTATAACTTCTCCTTGAGGTTGAGCGGGGTAGGTGTAATGGTGAAATCGAAAACTAATCTTAGATAAAGAAAAAAAAATACCTTTGACAGAGTGAAATCAAAAGCAGTAGGAGAAAATATGGAGAAAGAAGATAATCCCGACAATTTTCTTTGTAGCTAGTTAGTTAGTTAGTTAGTCGCGGTTCCAACTTCACGGCAACGGGTCGTCCCCATATTGCTCCGTTCCTGTGTCAGTGAATATCCATACAAATGCTCCCCACTGCCCAATGTGAAAAGTGGAAAAGACAGGAGTCTCGACATACAACAGCCCGCACAGATGCACTGTGCATAATGCCACCGCCAGAATGTCAACACAATAGGCCCCCACAAAACAATCAGGGTCTGGGCGAAGCCGGGCCGGGTCAGACAGACAGATAGACAGACAGACAGATAGATAGTTGGGAACGGGAGCTTATATGACTACTTATATGAATTAAATGAGATGCCCCCCACCAGGAGCTGGGCGAAGCCGGGCCGGGTCAGACAGACAGACAGACAGACAAGCAGACAGACAGACAGACAGACAGATAGATAGATACATACATACATAGATAGATACATAGATAGATAGATAGATCCCCGCCAGAGCCTGGGCGAAGCCGGGCCGGGCAGCTAGTATTTAATAAAAATTAATTAATCTGAGGTAATTTTTTTAATTATTATCAAAAATAGATAGCATTTCAAGGGATACCTTGCCACCCCAGATGCAAAAATATATGGTTGCTATGTGATTCATTCAAAAATAAACAAGCCACAGTAACATAATGCAAAATGTAATGTTCTTAGCTCCCAATTTTACTGGGCAGTGAGCAAAACTGCTCTTGCTCAGATTCCTATGCACTTCCTTGTTTTTGATCAAGACACTAAAAAATTAATATCTCAACTTAGAAATGGCGTAGGTTTCATTGGTGTAGCATTGGATTTGTTTTGTCAAGCTGTATCTAGCTGTGATGGTTTCATAAGTAAAACGAAGTGACTATTCATACTCCAACTATGAATAAATTCTCCCTTTATTCATACTTCAACTATGTATAAAGACTCCCTTTATTCATAGTTGAACTTTCCCGGCTGGTCACGTGATTTGCCAAGTCGTGTGACTTAACATACAATTGACGTCATCAGGACATGTGTGTAGCTATATTATACATTTTCATTGAATCAAAATCGTGTCCTTAGTAGCAAAGTGGTAAGTGTCTCCGCCTTTTACGCGGGAGCTCAAGGTTCAATACCATACCGGACAATTTTTTTTAAAAATTGTTCAACAATTAATTGGGTGAAAGCGACTTTTTAACAAAGAAATATTAGGAACTAAAATATAGAACTGAGAAACTTGAAGCTTGTGAATAAAGTGTGCTCTATGGATCTGGGAGTGATCAAGCAAGGCCTCAGCAATAGCAGTTCCCTGTATGTTCTCTCCCGACCTGCCCCACTCTTTGGAGCGTGCACTGAAGTAACCACATATCAGATACCTGGTAAATGAAGAACAAATAAGCTGGTATCAACCAATGCTAGTCTGATGATCTCGCTTTAGGCAACAGTGTCTCCTGGAGTTTTTGTGTATTAGGTGTCGGTTACCTGTGTCTTTACCTTGCTGCACAAGAACCTGCACACTTATCTTTCTGTTCTTATCTGTCCTCTGTTTTTGTTGTCTTGGGAAAGGCGCTTAGCCACCCGAACACTAGTTCTTCTCTCTCTCTCTCTTTCTTTCTCCTTCTTTATCTCCCTCCCCATCTCTTTCTTGTCTTTATCACTTGTTTATGTCTTTCAACACATCTTTCTCATATCTCTGTCTCTCACACTATCTTCGTTATCTCCCTCCTCTCTCTTTTCAACCCGCTTCACATATACCAGGTTTTCCTGCACTTTATATGCGTAGCATTTCCTTGTTTATTTGTTAATTCATGAGGCCAGTCAGTCGAAAGCCTGGTGTTTGCATTGCCTAATCATGTTTCTGAGGTGACGCATATTACTGTCAGCTTGGACCAGAATTATCAGGACATAAATAGTAGGAAATAGTAGGTCGGTCACGTAAACAAAGATGGATGCCTGTAAACAGTAAGTGTACAGAAACGCAAGTTAATAATTCTTGAACTCGCCTGGGGACACAAAAAATTATTCTTGATATTTAAACAACCAGAAAGGACTAACGTAATGTCACTAAGTATGAATAAAGCTCAGTTTCAACTATGTATAAAGTATCCCTTTATTCATACTTCAACTATGTATAAAGTATCCCTTTATTCATACTTCAACTATGTATAAAGTACTCCCTAAGTAAAAACCCAATTTTTATTACCCAAATTGCTAGATTGATCGATATCTATCTCATCTCATCTCATCATGTTCCTCGTGTACCTTGCGGTGACGAGGTGAAGTATATCAATCAATCATCCATATTTCATATAGTATATAGTTTTGAAGAATGATTTGATTATTTACTGAATAACCAGTGTGATTATCTATTATATTTGGGAAGATTTTAGAGAAGATAGTTGCTGTCAAGCTGCAAGAGTTTTTGGAAAGGGGGAAGCTTCTTCCAAGAGGCCTGGGGAGCTGCAGGCCAGGAAAATATACCTGGTCAAATGCAGCCACTTTTGCCTTTGACGTTTATGAGGGGTTCCAGAGTAGACAAGAAACGATGGCGGCAGCGCTTGATCTCGAGGATGCGTACAACAGAGTTTGCTATGATATTTTGATGACCGCACTGATGGAGAAGGGGGTAAATCCCTGGTTGGTGAACTGGATAGCAGCCGTCATGCATTCTCGTTGGGTTGCTCTCCGTCTGGGTGCATGGACCTCAGAGCCACATATTTTAACCACGGGACTGCCATAGGGATCTGCAATCTCACTGGTGCTCTTTAACATGTATACGAGCAAGATTGCAAACCTAGAAGCACCAGGGGTTGGAAGGATACTAACATTTGCAGATGATATTCTTGCATATAGGCAGGGGAGAGATAGGGAGCAAACAGCCCAGGAGCTACAGGCAACAGTAGGCAATGTGAGTGACTGGTGCACTTAAATGAGTGCTGTCATCCACCCAGAAAAGGCAGCTATTTTGTGGTGCTCTCTGGACAACAGGATTGAGAGAACTGATGTCCCAAGCCCTCACGATAGATGGTAGAAGCGTCAACAGAGAGAACAAACTGAAGTATCTGGGAATCACATTTGACAGGAGCCTGTCCTTCAAGGACCACGTGGAGTCGGTTGTGACAAGATCTCAAAAGGGACTCAATGCACTTAAAACTATGGCTGCAATGGACACAGAGCAGAGAATGCTTTTCACACTATACCAGCACTTGATCCTCTCAGTGATTGATTATGGACTAGGACTGCTCACTGTCTCAAAGAGTCAGCTGGTGAAATTAGAGAGCATACAGAACGAAGCTATGCGGGTCATTCTGGGATGCACCAGAGACACCCCAGTAGTGTGTATGCGTTACATCCTTGGTTTGCAGAATGTTGCTGGTAGGCTCAAGGTGATGCAGGCGAAGGCATACCTCAGAGTAGTTGCTGACACAGATCACCCGTTGCATGAGGCGCTGGACGTAGTTAAGGGTCAGCGACTGATAAGAGGGAAATCATGGTTGGCTCAGGCGGAGGATACGATCAGACAGGTGTGCATCTTGGAGAATATTAGGCGAGGAGAGGAGTGGGTCAGAGTGCCAGCGGAGCAGTCAGACTTGTGCAAAGTTATAATCACATTGAGCCAGGAGTGCAGGGAGTGGCCAGCAGGAGCCACGGAAGTGGAAATCCAGCAACTAATTCAGGATAATGCTCGCCCAAGTGATGTGATTATATACACAGATGGTTCGGTGTTGAGAGGCAGGAGAAGTGCCTGGGGGTTCTAAGCAAAAGCTAATGGTCGCCGTTTGGTGCAGGAGAGCCTGGCATATGATACCACAACATCTAGCTTAAGAATGGAGGTGGAGGCGGTCAGTGCAGCTTTCCGCTGGATGGAGAATACGATGCACACAAACATCGTGATTGTAACTGACTCAGAAAGCATGCTGAGTAGAGTGAGGACAGGCAAGCTTCGTGCAGAGTGGCTTGCTTCGCTTCGGAAGTCACGGGTGACAAGCATCGTCTAAATCTTTTCTCCGGGGCATGCTGGTGTGCTGGGGAATGAACAGGCGGACAGATTGTCTGGATCTGCAAAACTTGGTGAAGTATTGATGCATGATAAGGCATACGTGGTTGCGGCCTTGTGGGAGCACGTGTACACCTCAGAGGAGCAAATGTATCACCATGGTCTGGCAAGAATGTGACAGCGAGGAGTGACGAGGGGATCGGGCCGATGCTTGACGCTTAGAGGAAAGGCGAGACGCACATATAATCAGATTACTACTGGTACTATTGGGGTTGGAACTCTTCGCTGGCTGCTGAGGATGGGGACGGAGCGCTTATTAAATAACAACATCACAGCATTTCATTAGAGGCATTCCCATAATTAAATAAGGTATTTATTAATTATTTAATTATGGGAATGCCCCGAATGCTGTGATGTCAGTTCCTAAATCAATCAATCAATCATACTGATTTTATTTCCAGATTTATGGTCGGTAAATTTATTAGTAAGTGCGTATATCTTTTTTTTTTTCCTACAATGAATGAATCGCCAAAATACGAGAAGAGTAAAGAATCTATATCTATAAAACAGACTGTATGTGTGTGGTTAGGCTATGTATTGGATGCGTTCGATAACGGTACATCCGATTGAGATGAAATTTTCTACATGTCTTCCTTTCATTCCTGTGCAACCGACTGTAATAGTTTCTTAGTGTAAAATCAGCTACTTACTTAATAACATTTAATATTTCATTTTTCATTATATAATTTCTATATAGCAGGGGGACTTCACTCTAGAAAAGATTATTTCAAGGGGCATAACTTTTATACATTATACTTTATAGTCATATTGTTGGACTTACTTGCACTATTGTTAAACTCTTTCTCTATAGTTATTTACAGGCATATGAGTTATAATAAATAATGATATAATCTTTAAGGCATCTTCAAAGTTTTCATAAAAATAATGCATAATGCATAACATTGTAACTCATCTTTTTATGCTAAAGAAGTTATCAACAGTCATGCAGGTGATTAAAAACAGTTTTCATTAAAAATAATGTATGGTGTGTGGAAGGACATTCTTTTAAGTTACTGTGTGAATTTAATGAGACGATCCCCGCCAGGAGCTGGGCGAAGCCACGCCGGGTCAGATAGATAGACAGACAGACAGACAGATAGTCGGGAACGGGAGCTTATATGACTACGTATATGAATTAAATGAGATGCTCCCCACCAGGGACTGGGTGAAGCCGGGCCGGGCCAGACAGATAGACAGACAGACAGATAGTCGGGAACGGGAGCTTATATGACTACGTTTATGAATTAAATGAGATGCTCCCCACCAGGGACTGGGTGAAGCCGGGCCGGCTCAGACAGACAGACAGACAGATAGTCGGGAACGGGAGCTTATATGACTACTTATATGAATTAAATGAGCCGGGTCAGACAGACAGACAGACAAACAAGCAGACAGACAGATAGTCGGGAACGGGAGCTTATATGACTACTTATATGAATTAAATGAGATGCTCCCCACCAGGGACTGGGTGAAGCCGGGCCGGGTCAGCCAGACAGACAAACAAGCAGACAGACAGACTGATAGATAGATAGATCCCCTCCAGGACCTGGGTGAAGCCGGGCCGGGTCAGCAAGTAATTTTATATTTATTACAATATCAAACATTCAATGATTCATTTACTAGTTCAACAAGTAAGAACATGGACGCTCTACTCTATTTGGTTGTACGTGCAGTTACAGACATTCATCATCATCATCATCTTCCACTTCTGCCGTCAAGCGTCGTGGGGAGGAATAATTTGCGTTCCAGCGCCCAGTGGACGGCACTGGATAGTGTCATTCCGTGTGGTTGTACAATGTCTCTGATGTCGTCAATCCATTTTCTTCTTGGACAGACATTAATGTACGGTATACAAACAACAGTAAAGTGGACACAGTTACTCAACCTCAACAGCGCTCTCTCTATCTGAATTATCACCATCGCAATTAGATCACAACACAAACACGGTCCGACATGAACTGATAGACAGGAAGTTTCCAGATCTTGTCTCCCGTCCAACTTTTTATGTTTTTATCATCATCGTCAAGTGCCATGCCGATAAGCTTAGGCGGTCAGGTATCGATATTCCCATGGCCAGGTACCGTGCATACACGATTAACTGATAACCAATCTTGGAACAGTCCTTCATCTTAGTTAATCCTTAGTTAGCGCATTCCATTACCCCCGTGTGGACAACAATCACCTTCGGATTTATAGGACTGTGAGGGTAAAACTATGGGCAGCTGCTTTGGTGGCTGACTAGTCACAGGACTATAAATGATCATTCTGAGCCGGTGATGGACTCTACTATAACTTCTCCTTGAGGTTGAGCGGGGTAGGTGTAATGGTGAAATCGAAAACTAATCTTAGATAAAGAAAAAAAATACCTTTGACAGAGTGAAATCAAAAGCAGTAGGAGAAAATATGGAGAAAGAAGATAATCCCGACAATTTTCTTTGTAGCTAGTTAGTTAGTTAGTTAGTCGCGGTTCCAACTTCACGGCAACGGGTCGTCCCCATATTGCTCCGTTCCTGTGTCAGTGAATACCATACAAAATGCTCCCCACTGCCCAATGTGAAAAGTGGAAAAGACAGGAGTCTCGACATACAACAGCCCGCACAGATGCACTGTGCATAATGCCACCGCCAGAATGTCAACACAATAGGCCCCCACAAAACACCCAGTTCATTTCTGATGGAATCTGCAGTCATTTTCCCATCTGGATGTTTCCTAGATGTTCACCCACACAGTCCACGAAATACAGTTCATCGTCGATGGTAGTGGCAGTCAACCAGAAGCCCAGCAGCCATGTATTTCTGCATAAGGCAAAAACCAGTTAACTCTGGGACATAGCCATTTGCCATCGCTCCGAACATGCAGTCACGTTCCAAAACACCTCGGGTAGATTCAAAAGCATTTCACACGAAACTCACAGCTCATAGTGTCGCGCCACGCACTCACTCAGTAGCAGGGTGACGGAACCATCAAGCCTCCTTAGTCGCCTCTTACGACATCCGTGGTAGGCTGCAGTGTTGCTATCCTTTGCTTCCCTTAAGTGACATGGTTCTCTTTGAATAATCATATTGTCAACACTCCAACACCAACTGTAAATCTGTGTTCAGAGACGGTGGAAAGAATGCAGGCAATGAACTACCTGGTGATATATTTTGATCGAAGCCTTGCTTATAATGAGCACATAGATCAGGTGATAACAAAAGCCAAGAGGGGTTTCACTGCGAGGGGTTTGACCATCTATGTCTTCTATACGAGGGGCTGGTCATGTCTGTTTTTGAGTATGAGATTGGGATCCTGACTCTCAGCCGTAAGCAGATAGACAGGATGGAAAGGAGACAGAACGAAGTTATGCCCATTATTCTTGGATGTACAAAAAACGATACAGCATGCAGGGCGATTCGCTCCTTGCTTGATTTTCCAAGCATTGAAGACAGAATACAAATTTGCAGAGCACGTGCCTACCTCAGACTTAACGCAAATACACAACATCAACTGCATAGTGAAATTATGAAGGTGAAGGGCAGCAGGTTAAAAAGAGGCTGGTCGTGGATGGGTCAAGCCGAAGACATTCTTCAACAGGTATGTTCACTTGAGGTCTTGGAACCTGGCGAGGAATGGGTACAAGTGCCAACAGATTTCTGTATGTCTTCTTCTGTTTGCATACAACTAGACAGAACATGCAGACAAGAAAATCCGGCTGCTGTGAGGCGGAAGTACAAACGTTGATTTTCAAGAATCGTTAGGACGGTGATGCTGTCATTTACACATATGGGTCGGTCGTCCGACATGTCAGAAGCTACGGCAATGGGCCTTTACGGCTAAGGCCGGAGGGAGAATTAGTGAAGGAGGACTCTGGTGCTTTTGTTGAGACCACAAGTAGCATGACTATGGAAGTCATGGCAGTAAGTAAAGCAATAACATGGCTCGAGACACAGACATTCACTAGGGCTGTTTCCTTAGCGACTCAATGCAGCATGCTCAAGAGGATAGAGATGGGATGGATCCGAAGAGAGTGGTTGCTGTCTCTGGAGCGGTCTCGGCTGACAAAGATTAGTTTCATCTTCGTGCCAGGGCATGCGGGAGTACAAGGAAATGAGCGGGCTAACAAGCTCGCAGTTAAGGCTAATGTGGAGGGCGGACGCGCTATGGACCAGGCTGACATTTTGAATGCTCTGCGAGAAGTAAGACTTTTGCGAGAACCAAGTGATGACTGAATCTACAATCATAGTCAGACTGCGAGAACAGCAAATTAAAAGAGATGTGGCTAAACAAGAACATTACGCAGAAAGCCAAAGAAGATTGATAAACCAGCACAGAACTGGCGTCGTTACCCGCTACACGCTGCGGGATTTGCTGAGGAGGAATCCGAGCACTTATGGACCGAATGGTTCGATGTGCAATGAGGATGATCTGTTGATTAACTAACTCAGTATTTAAATGTTCTATATGGTGTATTTTTAATGAATGTGCAGTGTTTGAAATTATTGCCGGTTCATGTCTTGTATTCACACTCTGTAAAGTTTATTCAACATAATAGGTAAATACAAAACCTGGACCGGCAATATTTTCAAATACTGCACAGTCATTAAAAATACACCTTGTATATAGAATATGTTCTACCGTATGACAGACCCTCTTAACATGTGTGAGAACAAATAAATAAGAATTTATAATTAATGAAGATAAGATAGGATCGTTGTCAGAGTCCTACTTAGTAGCTCTGTCTGGCTCGCTGGACTTTGACAGGCAAATTACAACATCTACAACACATCTACTAAGAACACATGAATGCAATCGGAGCAATCTCCGGAACAATCATTTATTACAATATATATATTACAACATAGTCGCACTTCACGCTCAAACAATCGTTCACCACTAACAGCCACGCGCTAGCTCACAATGGCGATCTTTACACTGTCGCCCGCATGATCATTCACAATCACAACTTCACCCCGCACATATCACAAATAGTACATTCCTCGAATATCACTACACAACGTTCATCTCCATCTATCCGTCACAAATACTATCGTTCTCTCGTTCTATCGTTCTATCGTTCTATCGCTCTCTAGATCTCCACACGTCCGTCTCTAATCGCTGCCTCACACACACTGCCTCTCTCCTGGTTGACCTTCCCACATCACGTGGCTCTGTTCACGGGATTCTTGCCTGACCGTCCGCTAGCCAAGCCATGGCGTCTCTTACTGCCCTTTACCTCAGTCATGCTTACACTGACTCTCGCTTACATACCGGCGCTTACATTCTTCCTTACACATGTCATATAGGACCATGACATTCTCCCCCCTCACAACCAATGTGGCACTTACTCTTAGAAATGTGACACATTCTGTTGTTGTTACTCTTGTTTCCTCTTTCTAACTTTGTCAGGGGATTATATGATCATAAGTATGCGTTTGCGTCCCTTTTTGCTCTGATCTTTTTCGAGATTAACTTCAAACATTGTTCTCTCTTTTTCAGTATTGAGGTTTCTCTCAAGGTTTTGTCGTGGTCTGACAAATGTTCTGGTTGGGTCTACTTGTCATACCTCGTTATATTATTCATTTTTTTTTTTTTTTTTTTTTTTGCGAACGTCGTTATCCGCGACATTACATTCTGTTCATACTTCTCAATCGATGGTCTGTGCATTCTCATCTCATAGTTATTGTGGCTATGCTGGTTTAAGGATTCTCCATTGGTTTACGTCTCGAATAAGGCTACAACTTCCTCTTACAGCATTGTAAATTTTCTCTCTATTCAGACATGGTTTCCCTCGTCTATAGTTAATGCACACTACTCGATTCTTTATGAGCACGCTATGTCAATAGTTGTGGTCATGGTTCGAATATACTTCATGTATGTCATAGTCCCCCTTACCTCATCTTATGTCGGACCATGAGTTGTTTCCCTTTTGTGAGCACACCTCGTTTACTGTTATGGAGATTTGTTATCAATCTCTTTGGTTAGCATCACCCTGTTGGTATGTTCCGTTCTTGTTCATCATATTCTGATGTTAATTCTATATCACTATTGCTAAGCGTCATTCGTCGGGCTATCCAGCATACGCGAAGGCAAGTTTGGTAACAATTCGCGCATTGGGATTGCCAGGCGTTGATTCTCAGCATTACAACAACTTATTCTATTCGCCACTATACTTACGCTCATATGTACATATCACATTATAACAATACAAAGTATTATAATAATAAAATTAGACATAGGATGTTACATACAGTTAATACATATACAATAAAATATAACATCGTGGATGTCCTTTATGCACAGATAGGATACCGTTCTTGTCCTATGGAAAGCCATGCACACGGAATTACATCACTCGTGTTCAATGTTCACTGTGGTGCTGGAATGTTTGGCATTTCTTCTTTCTCATATAGTTGTTGACTTCTGTATATTCTGATATTGTCTTTCCTTCTGTATAGTTATTAACACTTCCCACCCAGTTTGGACAATTTGTAAGTCTGTTCTGTAAAACTGCTGGAATTCACACGTATACTTGTAAAATTGCTGGAATTCACACGTATAAAATAAGAATTAAGTTCAGTGGCCTTAATTTTGAGTGTGGCCATGGTGCGTCTGTCTGTAACTGTCTTTGCCATAGTTTGCAGGTTGGCATCCGGTTCATTAAACTGATCATCGGAAATGAATGTCTGTACTTGTGAAGCTGTCGTCGTTGTTCGTCGATTTCAAAAGGAGAATTCTGTTGATACTCGTTTGAAACAAAGTCAATATGGGTATATCTTACTGTTTGATACCTGAAATCACATGTTGAGTCTTACTGTTCTGTTGAAAGACCGTTTAATGTTGGTCTGTACACTGAAGTGTGCTAGTATCATAGCGCTGGAGTCGTACAGCAGACAAGGCAACTCTGGAGTTACTCAATCTAAGGATATAAAGTGGGTTACGGTTAGAATTTTCCGAAGGGTGGGGATTTTCAATTTTCCTGTTGAGATCATTTTGAGTGCTATCTCCAAACCTGCACTCGTACATGTGTGTATACGTTCAATAGTTCAAACAATAATAATACACCATGTATAGTTTTGAAATGTAATCGTGCATGTTTGTATGCTTTTCTGCAATTTGTGTATATTTTCCAAAATATGTAGGGTAATTTGTTGCTGATCTTTGTCAGTAATTCCACCGACTGATGATTTACATTCTTCAGCATAAGTATGTGTCTGAGTTGATTTGACATAGTGTTTAGCAGTGGTAACACCAAACTTTGGTTCAACAGTAATGATACAAGTAACAAAGTTTGCTGGTTTGTCATGAGTAATATTATCTGTGTTGCGTCATGATAATGTGGAAATAAAACTGTCTGTAGCGACATTTGTTTTGTATTTACAATGAGTAGTGCAAGTATAACTATCCACTGTGTGCACTTGGTTATGTGTGTAGTTAACAGGGAGTACAGGAGGTATAGTATATACCATGATGATTTGTGATCTTTCCTCGCTGTTATGAACTGTTTGTTTTCTGTACCTTTTTCTTCGTGATGATACACACCAGTTTCTGTTTCTTCTTGTTGTAAGATGGTATGGTGTGGTACTTTGATCTGTTCATCATGTTGTTGTATGATGAGTGGTGTAGTTAAGGCAGTACTTGTTGTGGTGTTAACTTTTTTCTCTGTGTGATTTTTGGACTCTGTGTAGTCTGTCACATTTAATACATTTCCAATCAATAAATCACAACATGGATTGTCTAATAAAGCACAAGTTACTCTGCCTGATAGGAAAGGTGAATTTTATATTGGCCCATGCCATGGGATATTTTTCTAATGTCCCTGAAACAGTTTCTGCAATAGATGTACTCATCTAGGTAGTCTTTAGGATCAGCTAGGGTCTTCCGAAGACCGACTAAGACAGGAACCTGTATCGCGTACACATATGCATGCCGTGCCATTGATGTATCCTTCATGGAACGTTAGTTTTCCTAACGACAGTCTTGAGGTCTTGTTCATTTCCTCACTTTCTTGTTTAGTATTGCTTTCTTTATATAAGGAATGAGGTTGAGTGATGTTAACAACATTATTAAAATATGGTACAAAGTCTGATGGATGAAACTCAGTTTGTTCTGCCTTTGCAGTGTTTGGTCTTATTTTCGTCTCTGTGATGTTCACTCTTTCTACGTTCTTTGCTGAAATGTCTGTTGTAATGTTTATTGCTGCATTTGCTCTTGCTTTCTGTAATCTTCTTACTCCGTCACATTCAAATCGTCTATGCCCATACGCAAGGCAAAAATGACATATTGTTCTATATTTCCTTTGGTTTACCTTCCCCAGTTTTTGTGCTATGATAGTATTTAAGTATTCTTGATAAGTGGGGTTTTTATCGCATATTCCATTTTCTGTATGTGGAGTGTTACAATGTTTACACAGTATTGGTTTTGTTTTCTGTGGTTTGTTTTGACAATCTGTGGCTGCAGATGTTGTTGCTTGCACAGTATTTTTCTGTTGAGTGTTTTTAACCGGGTTTACACTTTGGTTGTAATATTCGCGGCATTTTTCTAGTAAGTTTTTGATAGGTTCTTTGCTATGTTGTTCTAAATATTTTCCGCATTCGGCTGGTAGTGTTGCTTTTAGCTTTTCTATTAGCAAGAAATTTATGACTCCTTGATTGTTGTCTGAATGTTTAATTAACAGTATTAGTTTTCTGAAAGATTCTTCTAATTCACTTATATACTGGGTGAATGCCTTGTCTGTAGTTGGTTTCAACTTTTGTATCTCTACTTTTAGAGTCTCGGAAGAGGTTAGATAGTGTTTTAATATCCTTGTTTGATAATATTCATAGTTTTCGCTTGACATATCTGGTATGATCTCTTCAAGTTTTTTGTATTTTATTGGTAAGTATGCTCTGTACCATTTACCCCAATGTACTCCTGGGATGTTGTATTCTTGCATTTTCTTTTCAAAATTCTGTGTCCACTCATGCAATAAGTTATGGTTTATATTACACTTTACTTTATCATGTGCCCGTGTCCTTTCGAACCATTTTTGCAACTTTCTGTAATGAGTTATACCCCAAAAGTATGATAGCTCTGGGCTGTGTTCATCATCTGAACTCATTTTCTGTTTCTTAATATTTAAATGTACAAATGATGATATCTATTCAAGCAAATCAAAGAATGCAGATTTGGGTGGTTAGCAATCAAAATTCAATCAACTTATCTTTATCTGCTGACTACTCGAACGCTTGATGTACAGGAACGTGATTCTCGTGTTGTTTACCGCTGACCTGTTCTGGTTACGTCTGTCGCTTTGTAGAATTGAAACCTGCTGTGGAAAGAAATGATGTTATTTTCGTTCTGACTCTATTAACACATCTTTACTTTACAATGTCTAATATATTATGGAATAGATCTTCTTCTTCTTCTTTTGTGCGTTCTACATGAGCGTGTGGTTCATGTGTACTTCTGACACCATTATACCTGTCAGAGTCCTACTTAGTAGCTCTGTCTGGCTCGCTGGACTTTGACAGGCAAATTACAACATCTACAACACATCTACTAAGAACACATGAATGCAATCGGAGCAATCTCCGGAACAATCATTTATTACAATATATATATTACAACATAGTCGCACTTCACGCTCAAACAATCGTTCACCACTAACAGCCACGCGCTAGCTCACAATGGCGATCTTTACACTGTCGCCCGCATGATCATTCACAATCACAACTTCACCCCGCACATATCACAATAGTACATTCCTCGAATATCACTACACAACGTTCATCTCCATCTATCCGTCACAAATACTATCGTTCTCTCGTTCTATCGTTCTATCGTTCTATCGCTCTCTAGATCTCCACACGTCCGTCTCTAATCGCTGCCTCACACACACTGCCTCTCTCCTGGTTGACCTTCCCACATCACGTGGCTCTGTTCACGGGATTCTTGCCTGACCGTCCGCTAGCCAAGCCATGGCGTCTCTTACTGCCCTTTACCTCAGTCATGCTTACACTGACTCTCGCTTACATACCGGCGCTTACATTCTTCCTTACACATGTCATATAGGACCATGACAATCGTCTTAGTTTTTCGACGAGCAGTATAAAAGCATTGCTGCATAAGTAAAGAACACCGCATGACGAACAGAACACAGAAGAAGAACAAACGGCAAATTACACTATTAAAGAACTCCTATTTGCTGGCAATCAAGTGCTAATAGCAAAATCAGAAGCTGAATAACAAGACCACATGAATAATCTAAACGAAGTGTGTAATGAACATAACCTGAAAATTAGCATCAATAAAACATAATAAATTATGAAATTACTATAACCAAAGAAAACAAAAGAAAAAAATAAAGATAAAGTGGCATTAATTAATAGTAATACTAAAGAACAAACACATATCAATAGTTAGTTACTAAGAAAGCACCCTATATATCACAATCTTCCAACCATCTCTATGCTACCAATGCCAATCCTGAACAATGACAGGAAAAGAGAAAAGGAAAATCACAACAACAGAAATGAGATTCCTGAGAAGAATACTCAATGTATCAAGCAGAGCGAAAATCAGAAAAGAAGAAATCATGACTAATGTTGAGGTTATATAGTTGAAGTTATAGCACTGCTAGATTTTATCAGGAGGCAGCAAGTTAAATGGTTTGACCATATAACTAGATTACTAACTAACAGTATACCACAACAAGCAATGATGTACAGACCAAATGGAAGCAGAGGAAGAGCCCGACCATGTAAACGATGGACGGAGGGGATAAATAACAGTATGGGAATATATTGGCACCTTTCCGTCTTGACAGACGATAGTTTGGTACATTGTGCTTCAAAAAGGTTTAATAACTACGATCCATGGCGGTGGCGAGTGTGGCTGGTAAGGCCAATTCTTGCTGCAAATGTTTGCCCACAGTAGGTGCATGTGAAAACATGGTCATTTCCACCATTTTGCACCATCTTACGTCTCTCACGCTCTGTGTGTGCTTTATCTGCAATCATTTTCTTCTTTGTCTTTATTCCATTTCTGATAGTTGCCCTCCATACAACACGTTCAGCGGCGACGTGCTCCCAATGTGCATTATCAATGCCTGTATCAATCATGTCCCGCTTACACACATCTTTGTATCGTAGTAGAGGCCGACCCTGAGATCTCCTACCCTGAGATCTCCTACCCGTCTGTAATTCACCAAAAAAGATGTCCTTTGGTATTCTACTATCATCCATCCTCCTAACGTGTCCTATCCATCTAAGCCTACGAAGACAGCATGGAATACACCGTCACACAACCTGATCTTTCCAATACTTCAGTATTTGTGATTTTGTCTTGCCACTTAATACCAAGTATTCTTCGCAGACACCGCATATGAAAGCTGTTTAAACGTTTCTCTTGGCGTGAGTAAGTTGTCCAGGTTTCACTGCCATAAAGAAGAGTTCTAAGGACACAGGCTTGGTAGACGAGGACTTTTGTTTTGGCAGTAAGCTTCCTGTTCTCCCAGACTCTTTTTGCTAACATGTTCATTGTTGTTGCTGCCTTGCCAATCCTGATGTTGATTTCCTGATCGAGGGATAATTTGCTATTTACCTCTGACCCTAGATATGTAAAATGGTCTACTATCTCCAGTTCGGCGTCGTCAATAAAGATTGATGGTACACCATGTGCACCTTGTGACATAATCTGTGTCTTCTTTTTGTTAATTGTTAAACCAAATTCAGAACAAGCATTGGAGAATGCAGATAGTAGATGTTGTAATTCTTCCTCAGAGTGGGTCGTAATCGCAGCATCATCCGCAAAAAGCAACTCTCTGATTAGTACCCTGCTAATTTTGGTCTTGGCCTTCAATCTATGAGCATTATAGAGGCCACCATCTGCGCGTGAGTGAATGTATATACCACCATCCTGATCACGAAAGGCATATTTCAGTAGAAGTGAAAAGTATATCCCAAAGAGGGTGGGGCTAGTACACAACCTTGCTTAACTCCACTCTTGATTTCAAACTCCTCTGAAGTTGAGCCATCAAACTTGATTATACCCTTCATGCCTGTGTGGAACGATTCCACAATGGACAGAAGAGTTGGTGGGCAGCCAATCTTCTTTAGTGCTTTGAACAGACCCTCACGACTGACCAAATCGAATGCCTTTGTGAGGTCGATAAAGGCAATAAACAGTGGCTGATTTTGTTCCCGGCATTTTTCTTGCTTTTGTCGCAATGAGAATATCATATCAATGGTAGAGGGCATCATCCGCTAGGTTGGTCTCACTTGAGTAAAACTCTAAATAGTGCTCGACCCATCTATCCATCTGCTGTTTCTTATCAGTGATGATTTCTCCAGTCAAGGTTTTCAGCGGTGCACTTCTTTTGATCATTGGACCACAGGCTTTCTTTATCCCTTCATACATGCTTCTGATGGTTCCCTTATCAATTGCGATTTGAATGGACTCACATAACTTGATCCAATAGTCATTCGCACACTGCCTGGCAGCCTTTTGTACATCCTTCCTCGCTTGCTTCAGCTCACTCAGAGTGTTACGCGTTGGTCTTTCCTTGTTTCTTAAGAGAGCTATCTTCTTTTTATCAATCAAGGGCTGCAGTATCTGGCTGTTTGCCGCAAACCAGTCCTGCCTCTTATGATCCACAGTGCCGTAGACCCCTACCGCTGTTTTATAAATAGTTTTCTTAAGTTTACTCCATTTATCATTTACTATACAATTTTCTGATGTATCATTGAAAGCGTAGGGTAGCGGGGTAGGGGTATCCCCTATCAAAGGAGAAGTAAGGCGCCTCCTTCCCTCCGCTAGCCTACGGGACACCCTTGGGCAAGGTGGAGTACCCGTTTAGCCCCCCGATCAGGGTTACGTGAAGCCATGGGTGCAGGTGGTGGATGAAGATGGAGAGCAGCCGACAGATAGTTGTAGGTTATGGTCTCCACCTTCACGACGGTAGGCAGAGGATCTCAATTTTGAGGAGACGATGGCTACGGTCACTGACCAGTATGGTCACTGCTAGGAGGGAAAGCAATGGCAAACTACCTTCTTTACAGATGCCAAGAAAATCATGTTGTGTGAAATCATCGATAATCAGAGAAACGGCGTAAATGGATGCTCCAAAGGAGCAGCCTCGCCCGGAGCAGACTCCAGACCGTCAGCAGGCTACTAGGTGCAACAGATTAATATCATTGAAAGTAGGAACTTGGAATGTTAGAACAATGAGTGCAGATGGAAAATTAGAAAACATCAAAAAAGAAATGGAGAGAGAGAAGATTAACATATTAGGAATATCGGAAACGAGATGGAAAGGAGCAGGGATAAGGACAGGAGAGGATTGTAAGATTATTTACTCTGGGGGAGAAGAACATCAAAGAGGTGTAGCCATTATATTAGATAAGCAAACATCAAATTCTGTCAAAGGATATCGGGCTGTGTCAGACAGAGTTCTATTAGTAAAATTAAACGGAAGACCTTTTAGAATAAATGTCATTCAAGTATATGCCCCAACAAGTGAATGCAGTGAAGAAAGCATAGGGGAATTTTATAATGACATGGAGTCTACTTTGAAGAACTGCAAAAAATCAGAAATAAATATCATAATGGGTGATTTCAACGCAAAAATAGGACAGCAAGGCGATGGATGCAGTGTAGGCAACCATGGTTTGGGAGAGAGAAATGAAAGAGGATACAGACTTGTAGAATGGGCAAAAGAACAAGAAATGGTTGTAGGAAACACCTGGTTTAAACAGCATCCTAGAAGATTATGGACATGGAGGAGTCCAGACAGCAGGATTAAAAACCAGATAGATTACATCCTGATTAGCAAAAGGTTTCGAAATGCGTTAACAGTCGTAAAAACAGTTCCAAATGCAGACTGTTACAGTGATCACAGATTAATTACAGGCACATTGAGGGTAAAGTTAAAGAAAGTCAAGTATACAGCAGGAAACCCTAAATATGACTTGTGCAAATTGAAAACTGACAAAGAAATACAAGATAATTTTAACATAGAAGTAAAGAACAAATTTGATATATTGTCTGATCTAGAGATCCTATTTCAAGATGTAGATGATCAGTGGGAAATGATGAAGAATTCAATCAGTTGTGCAGCAGAAAAAACTATTCCAAAAGTAAAGAAAGTGGGCCGTAAGACATGGATGACTGAAGAAATTTTACAACTAATGGAAACAAGAAGACAGAACAAAAATAATCCTGCCAAATATGAAGAAATTCACAGAAAAGTGAGAACCTTATGTAAGAAAGCAAAAGAAACATGGCTTGAGAAAAATTGCAGAGAAATTGAAAAACAACACAACAGTAACAATGCGAAACTAATGCACAAAAGAATTCAGGAGCTTACTAATCAAAGAACACGTACATCAGCAGGCTGCCTAAAGACAAAAGATGGAAGAGTCATAATAGAAAAAGATCAGATATTACATGAATGGTCAGATTACGTGAAAAACCTGTATGACGATAACAGAGACGAACAGTATAATGTTCAAAATAATAATGAAGGACCAGCAATTTTGAAGATGGAGGTTCAGAATGCTCTTAACCATATGAAATCTGGCAAGACCCCCGGTTCAGACAGCATCACAACAGAAATGATTAATGCTTTAGAAGAATATGGAGTAGATAAAGTTACCAGTCTGCTTAATACAATATA
Source organism: Cepaea nemoralis (assembly GCA_014155875.1). Lineage (NCBI taxonomy): Eukaryota > Metazoa > Mollusca > Gastropoda > Stylommatophora > Helicidae > Cepaea > Cepaea nemoralis. The sequence continues at coordinate 77,205 of JACEFZ010028506.1, read as the reverse complement.
TGATACTGGAAATATACCTCAGGAGTTATGTAATTCTGTATTTATTGCAATCCCAAAGAAATCAGGAGCCTTGGAATGTGATCAACATCGAACAATTAGTATAATGAGTCACATCACGAAGATTTTGCTAAGAATTATCATGCAAAGAGTTAGGAGGAAAATACAACCTGAAATAGGAGAAGAACAATGTGGGTTTGTAGAAGGCAAGGGTACAGTAAATGCTGTGTATATACTGAGAACCATAATCGAACGTTCTATAGAAGTAAACAAAGATCTACACCTTTGCTTTATTGACTACACAAAGGCTTTTGATAAAGTGCGACATGTCAACATGATAAGGATGCTTGAAGATCTACAAATTGATGGAAAAGATCTTAGACTTGTAAAAAACATATATTGGAAACAACAAGCTGCCATAAGAGTTGATAATGAAGTAAGCCAATATCAACCTATTAAGAGAGGTGTGAGACAGGGATGTGTAATGTCTCCAGATCTGTTTTCCCTGTACAGTGAACGTATTTTCAGAAATATTGAAGATATGGAAGGAATCAACATTGGGGGACGATGCATCAATAACATTAGATATGCAGATGATACAGTCTTGATTGCAGACAATGAACAGGACCTGCAAAATTTAGTAGATGCGATTGTTACACACAGTGAACAACTAGAGTTAGAATTAAATTGTAAAAAGACACAGATTATGGTCGTCACTAGGAAGAACGAAATACCACAATGTAATATACAAGTAAATGGGAATATTCTTCAACAAGTGAATAGGTACAATTATCTCGGAACAGTAATAACATCTGATGGAAGATGCCTTGAAGAGATTAGAACAAGAATCGCCATGGCAAAAGTAGCCTTTAGCAAGATGAAAAACATACTGACCAATAAAAAGATGTCAATTGAAACGAGAAAAAGAGTGTTGAGATGCTACATAGAACCTGTACTTTTATATGGATGTGAAGCGTGGACAATGAGCAGTCAGGCTGAAAAACATCTGATGGCTGTAGAGATGTGGTTTCTGAGGAAAATGCAAAGAATACCATGGACAGCCAGAAAGACCAATGAACAAGTTCTTCAAGAAACAAATGAAGATCGTAAATTGATTAGAGAAATTAGACGTAGACAGTCAAAATTTTTTGGGCATGTTATGAGAAGAAATGGATTGGAGAACTTGGTGACGACTGGTAAGATCGAGGGGAACAGACCAAGGGGAAGACCTAGAAGCAAGTACCTGGATGGCTTGGCCTTGTGGCATGGTCGAGACAGAAACACGGAGCTGATCCACGACTCTGGTGATCGAGTGAGATGGCAGAACATGACCGCCCACGCTTACCAGCATGGCACATGATGGATGGATCATTGAAAGCGTCTTCAAGTTGCTGTTGAAATTCAAAGCACTTTCCAGGATCGTGAGTGTTAGTAATATTAATCCTGGGACTAGACTTGTGTTTAGCTGTGTAGATTCTCTTTGGTCTCAGTCTAACCCTTGCAACAACCAAAGAATGATCTGTATCACAGTCAGCACTGTGGTAACTTCGAGTTAATGATGTATGGTTCAGATGTTGTCTCCGTGTGATAATGAAGTCCAGCTGATGCCAATGGCCGGATCTTGGATGTTTCCATGTGACCTTATGCAGCTCTTTTGTTTTAAAAAAGGAATTTGTAATACATAGGTCATTTCTAGTGCAATGCTCCAGCAGTCTTTGCCCATTTTCATTCATGCGACCGATATTGTATTTCCCAAGAGACACTGGCCATGAACTCGAGTCCTTGCCCACACGAGCATTGGAATCACCGAGCATATAAATGTAGTCGGATTTTGGAACTGCCTTGATCGCAGAGTCTAGCTGCTCATAGAAGGTATCCTTCACATCATCAGAGGAAGCGAGTGTCGGTGCATATGCAGTGAGAATGGTGGCAAATCCACAAGAGGTTACCAAGCGCAGTGATAATAATCTTTCATTACCTCCAGCTGGGATATCAATCATTCCCAGCAGCGAATTCTTCACTGCAAAGCCCACACCATGTTGCCTTTTTCTGCCTGCCCTCTTCCCTTCCAATAAAAGGTGTAATTATTTTCCCTGAGTGACCCTTCCTCAGCGAGGCGAGTCTCTTGCAGGCCTGCAATATCAATGTTAAGACGATTGAGTTCAGCATCAATCACAGCCGTTTTTCTCACATCGTCAATATTTGTCAAGTCAGTGGAAAATCCTGGACACATGGTTCTCACGTTCCAGGTTGCAAGCCGTAGCTTGAGGTACTATTCTTTTTATTAGTACCTGGTGCATTGATTTTACAGCCTGTGATTCAGATTTTGTCCTAGCCACAAGCACCCATTGAAGCAGGCAGGCTGTGGCGGATCAGCACCCAATTGGCTGGGGGATGCCCAGCTTGAGGCGGGCGGTAGCTGATCAGTGACACCTGTAGGTGTCTCCCACCGTCAGAGGCAACGCGTGGCGCCCCATGTCTACGCCAACTGACAAGGACTTATAACCCGTAACAGTTGCCTCTCGCTTTGATTCCGAGACCGGTTAAGACCAGGGATGGAGTTATTGCCTCTCCATAGCACAAAGCCTGGGCTAAAATAAAGAAACCATGTGTTGCCCATGCAACATGATCCCTCTCTCGGCCTGCCTAGTTCACTCCAGAGGAAAGTTAACACCTATAATCTGGAACAAGACAAGCTGCAGAAGCTGCCGGATCAGCAAAGCAATGCTCTAACTGTCCGCCTGTCGGAGCTTCGATCCTAGACCAGCCGCCAACCAAGGCTTAGGGCCTGGTCTGCCCTGCCATGACTTATTTTGTCTTTGGGTTGCATTTCCTCGCACCAGGATAAAGCTAGTAGTAGTACCCTCCCAATTGCGCTCTTCCGCCCGAAGCCGTTGGCACAATGTAGGGTGTCGGGTTTGGTAAGCGCGGCCCAACATTCGGCGCTGACAGAAAGCAGGTAGTACCGTCTACTGTCATACGGTAGCTCAGTCATATCTGACTAAGACCTGACTGTAGTATGGGAATAAGGCCATGGGAATCTCGATATATGTAACCCATAAGCGGGCACTCTCCAGCTGTTTATGCTTCACCTCGATACCGCAACGCACAAGAGGAACAAGATGAGATGAGGAGATATTCATGTATAGTGTTTGAATTTGCATTTATATTTCATGTTGTTCTAAGTCACCAATCAGTCAATCACAGTGGTAATATTTGTAGAGCACAAAGACGACACTCAATCTGGACCCGCACTGACAGCTCGCCACCTAACTACCATGACCGGAGACACCGTGGTTTACAAATGGCGCCGGAGTCGTCACAACGACGATGTGTACGCTGGAAAAATTCACATTAATTAAATACTGACAGACATTGTCAACATTAAAGGTAAGTACGAATAAAATTTTCTAATTTACTTAATTAATAATTTATATTTTGGCCTACCCTACTCTATTTGATGACAAACTCTATGGAGATGTCAGTTGTCAGTGTCAGTCAGAAAGTTGTACTTTTAATTTTAATTATAAATTAATTTAAATAAATAACAAAATATGAATAACTTTTAAAATGAAAGATGAAGATATTGATATTTATTAGTATTAGATTAGTTAGTCATGTGAGAAAGCAGATCCTTTCAGTGTATAGTGTACCTATGGAGAATTTAGTTTATTTAATTAATATTACAACAGAATATGAATAATTTTAAAAGATTAAGATGTTAGACATGTGGTGGGCACTCTTCAGAGAAAATTTTTTTTATAATGAACCCAAGCATCTGACAGTGATTCAGTTGTAGACGAAGAGCGTGCAGAATTAGGAACATGAAATTTTTAAAATGAAAAAAAAACAAAAACTAATTACTAATTGCTAGCTACTTCTTATAATAAAGTCATAATATTAATATATATTGATACTCATAACTTTAATTACTACAACTACCACTTCAACTACCACAACTGTTGTTCCTGCAGCTACCCCTATTCCTATTAGTATTATTACTGCACTATTGCTATACTAGTTTTGCTACTACTATTACTACACAACCGCCACTACTACTACTGCTGCTGCTGCTACTACTACTGACTACTATTACTACTACTGACTACTATTACTACACAACCACCACTGCTGTTACTTAAAACTACTATTACTGCTAATAATCATTGTTACTGCTACTGATATTCTATTGCTGCCGCTACTGCTTCTACTACTGCTGCTACCCTATTCATTTATTCATTCATTCACTATGTGCCATGCTGATAAGCGTGGGCGGTCATGTTCTGCCATCTCACTCGATCACCAGAGTCGTGGATCAGCTCCGTGTTTCTGTCTCGACCATGCCACGTGGCCAAGCCATCCAGGTATTTAATTCTTGGTCTTCTACTTCGTCTGTTCCCTTCGATCTTGCCAGTTGTCACCAAGTTCTCCAATTAATTTCTTCTCATAACATGCCCACAACATTTTGACTGTCTACATTTAATGTCTCTAATCAGTTTACGATCTTCATTTGTTTCTTGAAGGACTTGTTCATTGGTTTTTCTATCTGTCCATGGTATTCTTTGCATTTTCCTCAGAAACTACATCTCCACAGCCATCAGATGTTTTTCAGCTTGTCTGCTCATTGTCCACGCCTCACATCCATATAAAAGTACAGGTTCTATGTAGAACTTCAACACTCTTTTTCTCGTTTCAATTGACATCTTTTTATTGGTCAGTATGTTTTTCATCTTACAAAAGGCTACCTTCGCCATGGCAATTCCTTGTTCCAATCTCTTCAAGGCATCTCCCATCAGATGTTATGACTGTTCCAAGATATTTGTACCGATTCACTTGTTTAAGAATTAGCAGAAATGGCAGTTGTATTATAGTCTGTCCGGAAATTAATGCCGTCATTCACGATCAATTATTTTGAAAACTGTCTGTTGCATCGTTATGAAATTTTTCCTGCCATCGTTTTATATTTACCCACACCCAAGGAATATGTCTTTGATAGGTCGAAAAGCAACTTAAATCATCGAAAGTGGTGACATTTCTTTGATGTTTTGGGGAAAATGTAGTGAATTCACGCTAACAAACTAGTCTTACAGTAAATCACGTTATTTCTGGTAAGGACACAAGTACAAGGCGTAGCCAGATTCGTATGGGAGTGGGTGCAATAAAAAAGTAGCTTAAAAGTCGACAGGGTCGACTGCATTGCACCAGGTTTTTATCCCATATGGCTCAGTCTATTTCCGCAGGGCGGAAAGCGTTACACAAAGCACGAACTCCGTAGCTCCAGTGACGACCCTCGGGAGTCTCTGAAAAAATGCACTCGTGAAATGAAGGAATCGAACATACAACCTTCGGAGCCCGAGTCAGATGGCTTGACCATTTCACCATGGAGACTCCCGAGAGGGATGCAATGTGTAATATTAGTAAAGACAGAGAATTTACTGAGGCATAGGGTAAATAATGTGTAAATTGCCAGGAAAGTAGAAGGAATATATTTCTTACCTTATTTTTCATTTCCTTCTTGTTTCTTCAGCTGCTGGTTAATAATTGTACACAAGTATTCATGTTACTAGAATGCATTTAGCATTTTATATTGAGTTTGTGTGAAAGCTTCCAAATAGCTGTGCGTTAATGTGCGTATGGAGTGACCAGAAATGATACCGCAATTTAGTCATCATGTGTCCATTTTTAAGGATCTGTTCAGCTGTCTGTGTAGTTTGCTCACACGTACACATGGGTGACAGACCCGCTTTGAGTCTTCGTGAAAGATTGTCTACTCTGCTGTTTACTGTTCAAAGACGGAACATGATTACCTGTTTTGCACTATGAAAATAGTTGTCAGTGTCTCTGTAGTGGGCTTTCTTCTTAATGACCAAGATGTTGGTCTTCTTTTCATTGAAGTTTATAGATTGATTCATATGCACGTGTTGTCCCCTAATTTGACAACGTGTTTGCTCTCACGTTTCTTGTTATGCCACAATATGTCAGTTTTCACCGCAATATTACTCTTCTGTTGGTATTCAATGCGTTTAGTGTGTTTTTTTTTTGGTTTTTTTTTCAATACCAGTTGTTTGTCACCGCTGAGGGCTTGCGGAATTGAAAATTCATCACTGTGGAACACAAACTGTTGCCATTGACATTGTGCTGATGCTGTAATGTTGAGGGCTGCAATTCTTCTGAATATGTGGAGCAAAATATCCCAGTAGGTGTGCATGTGGATTAATGTCTGCGATCTGCCCAGACCTTAATCGGTGTCAGACGATTCCAGTAGGTTGATGACTGCTATCGGTTGCATAAAATTCTATCCATCCTTTCTCCAATAGTCCTCTTCCTCTTTCAACACATGGTCCTCACATTTTTTCCAGCAACTTTTATCAATTTTTAATAGCGCGGTCTGTGTTAGTATCTTGACATCAGACAATTTGAAAAGATTGATTGATTGATAATATAGAAACCAACATCACAGCATTCGGGTCATTCCCATAAGTGCTCCGTCCCCATCCTCAGCAGCCAGCGAAGAGTTCCAACACCAATAATTCCAGTAGCAACCTGATTATATGTCCGTCTAGCCTTTCCTCTGAGCGTCGAGCCTCGGCCAGATCCCCTCGTCACTCCTTGCTGTCTGATTCTTGCCAGACTATGGTGATCCATTTGCTCCTCCGAGGTGTACACGTGCTCCCACAAGGCCGCAACCACGTCTGCCTTGTCATGCATCAATGCCGCAGGTATTTTGTCTTCTTGGGCAACTACATTGTGATATGATGCATTGTCCATAATTAGACAAGACGGTCTATCTAGGGATAGAAGCACTGTATTCTCGAGCCAATCGCTAAATACATTGCCATTCATCTCATTATGATAATCCCTATTGTCTGTATGCTTTGATACGAACACGAGTCCAGCATTCTGTAGTAAACCATTTTGAGTACTACCAGCATGTGCTATGACGAAACGCTGTCCTTTACTACTTGGCATATATAGCGTTATCTTTCCGTCCACTGATTGCCATTCCTTTTCACTTGTGTGATGCGCATTGATCCAGATTTCATCCAAATACACTATGTCATAATTTTATTTGCGCATTTCCCTTATTTCACGTAGGTATCTGCTTCTCGTGGCTCCTAAATACGGTTGCTCGCAAATGATATTTCTACCTCCCTTGTACTTTCTAAACGTGAAGCCTTATATAAAGGACCCACATTAATGACACACCTCTGAAGATACTGCGACACCACTGAACACTCCCCGTTTCACTTCTCATGGCTCTTTTCGTAAGGCCAATCCCGTGAAAAACGTGAAAATTTACTATTGAACGCTCATGTTTCCTCGTGAAGATGTAATACTTCTAATAATGTGCACTTCATCTCTGTCCCATAAATTATATGCCGCATATAAACAAACTTTGAAATCTGCTGTACAATCTCCAGAACAAAAATTTTTTAGTTGGGTGGACATCATGATAAGGTTATATGCTAAATCTCATCATTTTCTCTCTGCTGGTTACTGAGATATGGAATTTTATAGACTTGTGAGCTGTATTGTGGATGTAAGTGTATTGAAGTATCAAGTATATATTGTTGTGATCATTGTACTGTATATGATCTGTAAATAAATCCATTGAACGGTGTGTCGTTGAGTCTTACGTCAAATCACGTTGTACTTGTACTGTCTCACATGTGTTAGGTTAGCGAGCCAAGTTTAAGACCCTGACATGGGGCAGACAAAAATAAATGGACTATAGTAGCAACAGTGGCATATTGTAGTAGTAGTAATATTTGCCTGACAGCCCTGAAAAAATGTTAAAACTACCGTGGAAAGCCCTGGAAAAAGATTGGTGAATTTGGTTATGATCCCTCTCCTATATACATAGTAATAAGTGAAGGACCCTTTTCATGCCTCAGGCAAACGATGTTAGACCCATATTTGTATAGACCAGTCGGCACTTAGTGGGTCATGAGATCAGTATCATGTCGGCCGCCTTTATTTCCCAAGACATTCTTGGGAGCCCAGATCAATTTTGAAAAAAAAAAAAAATTATTTGCCCAGTTGTGGATTGAACCCATGTGTCCTGGTTGGCAGGTGAGTGTCTAGCCTCTACACTACATAATGATTAATTCTATTCTTAGATGTGTATATTAAAACAGTTTTCATGCTGAATGAAGACTGGCAGGGATTTCTCTGACAATTTTGTGTTTGTTCTGCAATTTTACAGGTGACCAGAAGAATAATTTAAGCCATCAGCTTGCAAATATGGCTACAGCAACCACAAAGACACCGAGTGGATGGTTTACATCAGAGATTCAACAGATGATGTTTAGTTTTGGAGACAGCAGGCAACCTCTGCAAGAAACGGCAGAGTTGGTAGAGGTCATAGTACACCAGCAGATGATGGCTTTGCTGGAACAAGCTTCAGATGTTGCCATTACCAGGGGAGACAAACACATTGGGATTGAAAATATTATATTTTTGTTACGGAAAGACAAAAATAAACTTAAGAGGTTATTTAGATATTTAGAATCAAGAGATATGAAGAATAAAATTAAGACATTGGCAGAACAAGAAGATGATTCTGGCAGACACGACTTAATTAACATATCAGTTATTGAAAAAGAAGCAGTAGATAAACAGAAAATGAGTAAAGACAGAAAAATGTGCTACGACTTCCTGTGCTCAATAGATCAGACTGGTGAGTTATTGGCATTATTTTACGATAACAAAGAAGACACAGTAAAACATGAAAGAATGCTCAGAGCAGAAATTCGAGCTCGGGGCATGTCCAGGGAACAATATTTTAAGTTTTGTAAAGCTCGACAAGCTGGTTTTAGTAATTTTAAAAAGCAGTTCCAAGAGTGGATAATGTTGAACTTCACACTTGCAACTGTACCCAACACAGCAGTCATGGAAGTTTTGTGTTACCTGGCACATGAAACTGTGGCACAGATAGTAGATTTTGCACTTCTGGTGAAGCAGGATGTACGAGCAGACACAAGAGATCCACATAACCTAAGACCAACAGAAGGTAACAAGGCGACTGAGTTATATAGTCAAAGTTCACATGCAAGATCTAGAACCACAACTGATTCTTCACAGATTTCACAGAATGACACTTCAAGTACATCACAAATCAAATCTCATAGTAGGGAGATAGATATACACACTTCTTCAGCTCCGATACTAAGTAAACTTCACACAAAGAAGATTGGGCCACGACTAGATGCTGATATGTCATGGGACTGTGCTATTCTTCCTTCAGATGTCAGAGAGGCAATGAGACGATACTATACTGACATTAGCCCATTTGTTTCACAAACTAAAGTCAACCATCATTGTTCTACCTGGCATAGAACTTTTTGCAGTTAACAAAGTGACACATTGGCCTTTCAAATTTAACCAAATTAGCTAGTATTTTCATGAGATCGTATGTATACCAAATGGCACATGATGTGATGTGTAGTTTGATTCAATAGTTGATCATAAGTTACATTGTATATAATTATTGGCTCACATTAGTGATTGCCTCTTCCATCGACAGTGAACTGTAATTTTAACTTGTGCTGATGCGTGCTTTTAGTTTGTCCAACTTTTCATCTGGGACAGTGAGGAGCATTTTGTGTGATGTTCACTAGCACAGGAATGGAGCATTATGGGGTGACCCTTTGCCATGAAGTTGGAACTGCAACTAATGACTAACTATTGGCTCACTGTTTGTACTTCGGTGACACTTTTTGTTGTAGTGTTTTCTGCTTTTTTGTTTAAACAATGCTAAGCTTGTTTGAAGAAATAGAAGTTCTGTTCACAACTTCTGTGATTCATCTTCAGTGTGTATTTACAAAATTGCTAGATTGATGAAAGCTGTGAACTAGTGTATGTGAAAGGTCAGAAGACTTCAACCACATGGAAGTTCATGCTACAGAAATAACCTTTACCTTGTTACTTTCATATGCCCAATGTTGAGGTCCCTTATTGAAACTTAGTCTTCTCTTCAAAGAACTGATGTCTTGCCATGTCTTGTGATTCTCAGGTTTCTTTGAATGAACCCCATTTAAGTAGCCTTTAGTTTCTTTCTAATTATATAGTCTGTGTCCATGATTCACACTGATACTTGAGTATGGACATTATATTGCATTCTAAGACTTGTTTTATAACTGTCATAGGCAATGATCTGCTCTTCATCTGATAGAAAGTTGCACGCACTTGAATTATTCTGCATGTCTGTTATCATTGATCCCAGATAGTTAAACACCTGTACTTGTTACTGTTGCTTGTTCTGTTATCTGTTTGTTGTTAATTGTTTTTTGTTCTGTTATCTGTTTGTTATTACCTGTTTGTTGTTACTTGTGTTTGTTATCTGTTCTGTTACCTGTTTATTGTTACTTGTTTCTGTTACCTGTCTGTTATCTGTAACTTGTTCCAGTTACATGTTTATAGAGCAATCAACAATTAAGGGGTGACATCGTGCCGGCCACCTTCGCTACCGGAGACATTTCACGGTACCCATGTTATGTTGGGTCGACCAGGGAGCCCGAGTTATTTTTAAGTATTTGCCTCAATGCGAATTCAAACTCTGGACCAGCAGGCAAGCATCATAACCACTGCGCTATCATGGCTCCTGACTTGCTTTCATGCCCATGACTGTTACTTTTGTGCCTATGGTGTTATAAATGCTGTGCATTTATTGCATCACTTCCTGTGTGTCAAAAAATAAAGCCACCATCAACACAAGGGTCTTTGGCATGTTTCACAACTGTCTGAAGGTGATGTGTGGCACTGAAGGTGATGTGTGACACTGAAGGTGATTTGTGACACTGAAGGTGATGTGTGGCACTGAAGGTGATGTGTGGCACTGAAGGTGATATCTTGCACTGAAGGTGATATGTGGCACTGAAGGTGATATCTTGCACTGAAGGTGATGTGTGGCACTGAAGGTGATATCATGCACTGAAGGTGATATGTGGCACTGAAGGTGATATCTTGCACTGAAGGTGATGTGTGGCACTGAAGGTGATGTGTGGCACTGAAGGTGATGTGTGGCACTGAAGGTGATGTGTGGCACTGAAGGTGATGTGTGGCACTGAAGGTGATGTGTGGCACTGAAGGTGATGTGTGGCACTGAAGGTGATGTGTGGCACTGAAGGTGATGTGTGGCACTGAAGGTGATGTGTGGCACTGAAGGTGATGTGTGGCACTGAAGGTGATGTGTGGCACTGAAGGTGATGTGTGGCACTGAAGGTGATGTGTGGCACTGAAGGTGATGTGTGGCACTGAAGGTGATGTGTGGCACTGAAGGTGATGTGTGGCACTGAAGGTGATGTGTGGCACTGAAGGTGATGTGTGGCACTGAAGGTGATGTGTGGCACTGAAGGTGATGTGTGGCACTGAAGGTGATATCTTGCACTGAAGGTGATATCTTGCACTGAAGGTGATGTGTGGCACTGAAGGTAATATCTTGCACTGAAGGTGATGTGTGGCACTGAAGGTGATGTGTGGCACTGAAGGTGATATGTGGCACTGAAGGTGATATCATGCACTGAAGGTGATGTGTGGCACTGAAGGTGATGTGTAGCACTGAAGGTGATATCATGCACTGAATGTGATGTGTGGCACTGAAGGTGATGTGTGGCACTGAATGTGATGTGTGGCACTGGAGGTGATGTGTGGCACTGAATGTGATGTGTGGCACTGGAGGTGATGTGTGGCACTGAAGGTGATGTGTGGCACTGAAGGTGATACGCGGCAGTGAAAATGCAGTGGGCATACCTGGAAATGTGACCTCAATGTGGAACCCAGAAGAAAAGTCGTGGGAGCAGTCAGTGACAGTGTTGGTGTATCTTCTACTAAAAGGATCCTGTTATAATATAGAACGATTAGTCACAGTCTCAGCTCAGCGGCTCCTCTGAGACCAACTTTCAGACTGGATCAGAAGAGGAATAGACAGCTGCTAGAAAAATACTCCAAGCCCAATAGTGTTGAACATTTTTCTGTTTGAATCCATCTCATTTTTACTCAATAGCGGGTCATTAACAAATATTAACATTTTTTAAAATTAACCTCTGGATTGTAGAACTTTTTATTTATTATTTTTGTGGCTGGCCAGAATATCTTCACTTTGTAGTTACAACGGTTATTGATAGAAATGGTGAACAAGACTTGAGAATGGGAGAAAACAGCTTATATAATATTTGTCTCATTATGCCAAACTCAACTATATTTAGAGCCTTTGTAAAGATAGCAGAAAGCACTATAGGAGCCCTGGTAACACAGCGACTAGAGGACCACCTGCCCTACCCGTGGTCTTGGGTTCAATCTGCATCATTTCCTGATACCCAGTTCCTGATACAAAGCTAGCTCTATGGCAAAGGCGTTACAGATGCAATTCATAATCCTACATACCGTGTTCAAAACACAGTTGTGGGAAATTTGGCAGCAGATCACCTTGCATTGATTTTCATACAATGGTATGAGTGCCGGCCATTCAGAAAACAATGGCAAACTACTGAATGTAAACTTGCCAAGAAATCACAAACAGCCAGAAATGCTGGGGTTGACTGCTACCTCCTGTAAAGGATATGTAACTAACTTTAACCCATTTTACACTGAGTCAACTTGGAAGTTCATGTCGAATTAAAATATTCACCCTCATGTGAATTTAAATCCACCTGACCTGCAGATAAGCATACCAGCTACTGCAATACTACCATTATCATTTATGTTGCAGACTTGCAGGTAAGCATAACAGCTACTGCACTACAGCGACTGCCATTATCATTTATGTAGGAGCAGGACATACAATTGTTTCAACTTGTGTTGTTTTACATTGAAGGATGGTTGGCATTTATAAAAGTAGATCATAACAATGCTCTTATATGAGTTTGCAAGTTGAGCAGTTTGCATAGAATTTTCATGTGGATATTTGAACAGCCAATTCATTTTACCAAAGTAAAGTAAATATTTTCATTATACTTATGGTTGCAAGTGAGTAATTAATTGTTGGAAATTAGCGTCCTTGAAAAGACCAGCATGCACGTAAGAGTTAGTGCTAAAAATAGCCTACATAGTGATGATTTCTTTATTTGGAATAATTCGCAAAATTGTTTATGGAAAAATTAAGAATTTAGTTCTGATGTTAAAGAATTCTAGTTCAGCAAAGACTGAAAAATGTTGCATGAAATGCAAACAATTCAATTTATAATAACTGACACAAATTTATCCAGTGATTAGAGAATAGTTTATGGGTATTTTCCTTCCCTAATTAGGTAAAATATTAAGTAAAATATAATCCAGTAGTAGCCTGCCATTAATATACCAAAAGTATATACACACCAAATAAGTTACAAAGTGCAAATAAAATGTGAAAGGGAAAAAGGATAATCAAATTCAGTACCCAGAGTTGATTTGTATTTTAATATTTGGTCTGTATGTACCATAGATACACGTTCTTTTATGGACATACAGAAGTAACATACATATTAGCAGTAGCTAGAATATTATTACATATTACCAGTAGCTAGAATATTAGTACACATTACCAGTAGCTAGAATGTTGACACATATTACCAGTAGCTAGAATGTTGACATATATTACCAGTAGCTATAATGTTGACACATATTACCAGTAGCTAGAATGTTGACACATATTACCAGTAGCTAGAATGTTGACACATATTACCAGTAGCTAGAATGGTGACACATATTACCAGTAGCTAGAATGGTGACACACATTACCAATAGCCAGAATGGTGACACATTACCAATAGCCAGAATGGTGACACAATTTACCAGTAGCTAGAATGGTGACACATATTACCAGTAGCTAGAATGGTGACACATATTAGCAATAGCCAGAATGGTGACACACATTACCAGTAGCCAGAATGGTGACACACATTACCAGTAGCTAGAATGGTGACACACATTACCAATAGCTATAGTTTTGAAACAAAATTTAAACAGACAAGCATCTTATTTATAAAATAATGTAACATTTAACACAGACAAGCATCTTGTTTATAAAATAATGTAACATTTAACACAGACAAGTATCATGTTTATAAAATAATGTAACATTTAACACAGACAAGCATCTTGTTTACAAAATAATGTAACATTTAACACAGACAAGCATCGTGTTTATAAAATAATGTAACATTTAACACATACACAAGCATCTTGTTTATAAAACAATGTAACATTTAATACAAACAAGTATCTTGTTTATAAACTAATCTAACATTTCATAAACAGATTGCTCAGGGCATCCCTCCTTCTAGTTGAATAACCTTGGCTAGGAATCCTGGGGACATAAACCGGATTTTGATTGTTTATACATGAAATGCCAGAAGTAGCAAGAAAATGAAATCATACCTGTCTTAAGACATCAATCATCATCATACAGAAGGTCCTTCAAAAATGTCCTCATTATGGCCCTCTGAAAAGATTCTCAGTTCTTTGCAGGTTCTTCCATCTCATCCATTTTCATGTTGGATGATTAGGCAGGGTGATACAGAAGACGTTCACTGGTTGATCTCATAAATGCATAAGTATAAATACTTATGACATTAAAGAGACATATAAATTTGGATTGTTGCCAAAGAAACACAGAAATATGGATCGTTGCCATCAAAGAGATGTCTCGAAGAGATTCTCCCTGTCTCTCTCACTCACCAAGTTTCCACTCTGATTCTCCCTGTCTCTCTCACTCACCATGTTTCCACTGATTCTCCCTGTCTCTCTCACTCACCAAGTTTCCACTCTGATTCTCCCTGTCTCTCTCACTCACCAAGTTTCCACTCTGATTCTCCCTGTCTCTCTCACTCACCAAGTTTCCACTCTGATTCTCCCTGTCTCTCTCACTCACCAAGTTTCCACTCTGATTCTCCCTGTCTCTCTCTCACCAAGTTTCCACTCTGATTCTCCCTGTCTCTCTCACTCACCAAGTTTCCACTCTGATTCTCCCTGTCTCTCTCACTCACCAAGTTTCCACTCTGATTCTCCCTGTCTCTCTCTCACCAAGTTTCCACTCTGATTCTCCCTGTCTCTCTCACTCACCAAGTTTCCACTCTGATTCTCCCTGTCTCTCTCACTCACCAAGTTTCCACTCTGATTCTCCCTCTCTCACTCACCAAGTTTCCACTCTGATTCTCCCTGTCTCTCTCACTCACCAAGTTTCCACTCTGATTCTCCCTCTCTCACTCACCAAGTTTCCACTAAGAGAACCTTGCTGTGAGGTGGACACCCGAGCCAGCCTTGATGTTAGTGCTGGTGTGGCCACACAGTCATGTTGGGATGACTGCAAATCTGCAGTGTAGCTCTCAAGCAGCCATGGTGGACCTTGGATTTGGAAGTTTCTGCTCACTTGGAACAGGTTCACATCTGATAATTTCTATAGCAACAATTAAGGAAGCATTTATTTATATAGCAATAATTAAGAAAGCATTAGTTACTGAATATAAAAATGAGGGAATGTCTTTAAGTCTCATCTCATCTCATCATGTTCCTCTTGTACCTTGCCATTTCAAGGTGAAGTATAAACAGAAGGAGAGTGCCCGCTTATGTATCGATATTCCCATGGACTCTGCTATTCCCTGTGTCCATCATTTACATGGTCGGCCTCTTCCTCTGCTTCCCTCTGGTCTGTACATCATAGCTTGTTGTGGTATACTGTTAGCTGGTAACCTACTTGCATGGCCAAACCATTTGACTTGCTGCCTTCTAATAAAATCTAGTGCAACTATAACCCCCACTTTAGTCCTGATTTCTTCATTTCTGATCTTATCTCTTCTTATACATTGAGTGATTCTTCTTGTGTGATATATGAGAAGAGATTCTCCTTGTGTAATATATGAGAACAGATTCTTCTTGTGTGATCTATGAGACGAGATTCTCCTTGTGTGATATTTGAGAAGAGATTCTTCCTGTGTGATCTATGAGAAGAGATTCTTCCTGTGTGATCTATGAGAAGAGATTCTTCTTGTGTGATCTATGAGAAGAGATTCTTCCTGTGTGATCTATGAGGAGAGATTTTTCCTGTGTGATCTATGAGGAGAGATTCTTCCTGTGTGATCTATGAGGAGAGATTTTTCCTGTGTGATCTATGAGGAGAGATTCTTCCTGTGTGATCTATGAGAAGAGATTCTTCCTGTGTGATCTATGAGAAGAGATTCTTCCTGTGTGATCTATGAGAAGAGATTCTCCTTGTGTCTTCTTCTTCTTCTGTGTTCATCCAGAGTTTTTTTCGGACGTGATTGCGTTGTGCCTGTTTACAGCAGAGCTGCGTTCTTGCGCTGTTAGGCCGACATATCCAACTTCTGTGGGCATTTGTTGACCGGGTTAACCTTCCCAGGGGCGTCATAAGATGTTTGACTCTCACTGTTGTGGTGTTATTCCCCCGTCCCAGCTGGCCCATTTAGAACAGCCGAAGACATAACGGTCAGCCCTCAAGGGAAGGCAGGGGCAGACTGTGGGTTTTCCCCGCCATCCAAGGAAGCTTCCATAATTTCAGTGCCGATACATAGCGCTCTGGTACTGGGCTCACCCAAGGAATCGTCACGTCCTGCACATGGCTGCTTAGCCTCACTTTCATATATTGGGCCGTCCATTCACCACAGGCTGTTCCTCCGGAAACCAGAAGAATGCAGTCTGCAGATAACATTCACACAGTGAGCTTTCGATTCGGACTTTTCCACATAATGGATTCGCTATCCAAGCAATATTCCATTTTGTGCCATTGGGTTTTCCTTGTGTGATATATGAGAAGAGATTCTTCCTGTGTGATCTATGAGAAGAGTTTCTTCAGGTGTGATCTATGAGAAGAGATTCTTCCTGTGTGATCTATGAGAAGAAATTCGTCCTATGTGATTTATGAGAAGAGATTCTTCCAGTGTGATCTATGAGAAGAGATTCTCATTGTATCATCTATGAGAAGAGATTCTCCTTGTGTGATCTATGAGAAGAGATTCTTCTTGTGTGATCTATGAGAAGAGATTCTTCTTGTGTGATCTATGAGAAGAGATTTCTTGTGTGATCTATGAGAAGAGATTCTCCTTGTGTGATCTATGAGAAGAGATTCTTCTTGTGTGATCTATGAGAAGAGATTCTCCTTGTGTGATCTATGAGAAGAGATTCTCCTTGTGTGATCTATGAGAAGAGATTCTCCTTGTGTGATCTATGAGAAGAGATTCTCCTTGTGTGATCTATGAGAAAAGATTCTCCTTGTATCTCTATGAGAAAAGATTCTCTCCTGTGTGATCTATGAGAAGAGATTCTTTCTGTGTTACCTATGAGAAAAGATTCTTCCTGTGTGACCTATGAGAAGAGATTCTTCCTGTGTGATCCATGAGAAGAGATTCTTCCTGTGTGATCTATGAGAAGAGATTCTCCTTGTGTGATCTATGAGAAGAGATTCTTCCTGTTTGATCTATGAGAAGAGATTCTTCCTGTGTGGTCCATGAGAAGAGATTCTTCCTGTGTGATCCATGAGAAGAGATTCTTCCGGTCTGATCTATGAGAAGAGATTCTTCCTGTGTTATCCATGAGAAAAGATTCTTCCTGTGTGATCCATGAGAAGAGATTCTTCCAGTCTGATCTATGAGAAGAGATTCTTCCTGTGTTATCTATGAGAAGAGATTCTTCTTTTGTGATCTATGAGAAGAGAGTCTTCCTGTGTGATCTATGAGAAGAGATTCTTCTTTTGTGATCTATGAGGAGAGATTCTTCCTGTGTGATCTATGAGAAGAGATTCTTCTTTTGTGATCTATGAGAAGAGAGTCTTCCTGTGGGATCTATGAGAAGAGATTCTTCCTGTGTGATATATGAGAAGAGATTCTTCCTGTGTGATATATGAGAAGAGATTCTTCCTGTGTGATCTATGAGAAGAAATTTGTCCTATGTGATTTATGAGAAGAGATTCTTCCTGTGCGATATATGAGAAGAGATTCTTCCTGTGTGATCTATGAGAAGAAATTTGTCCTATGTGATTTATGAGAAGAGATTCTTCCTGTGCGATCTATGGGAAGAGATTCTTCCTGTGTGATCTATGGGAAGAGATTCTTCCTGTGTGATCTATGAGAAGAGACTCTTCCTGTGATTTATGAGAAGAGATTCTCCTTGTGTGATCTATGAGAAGAGATTCTTCTTGTGTGATATATGAGAAGAGATTCTTCGTGTGTGAAATATGAGAAGTGATTCTTCTTGTGTGATCTACAAGAAGACATTCTCTTTGTGTGATCTATGAGAAGAAATTCTTCTTATGTCATCTATGAGAAGAGATTCTTATTGTGTCATCTATGAGAAGAAAAAGAGATTCTCCTTGTGTGATCTATGAGAAGAGATTCTTCCTTTTGTGATATTTGAGAAGATATTCTTCTTGTGTGATCTATAAGAAGAGATTCTTCCTGTGTGATATATGAGAAGAGATTCTTCTTGTGTGATCTATGAGAAGAGATTCTTCCTGTGTGATATATGAGAAGAGATTCTTCCTTTTGTGATATTTGAGAAGATATTCTTCTTGTGTGATCTATGAGAAGAGATTCTTCCTGTGTGATATATGAGAAGAGATTCTTCTTGTGCGATCTATGAGAAGAGATTCTTCTTGTGTGATCTATGAGAAGAGATTCTTATACACATCTATGAGAAGAGATTCTTCTTGTGTGATCTATGAGAAGAGATTCTTCTGGTATGATCTATGAGAAGAGACCGAGTACTTATGGAGATAGTATTCATATGCAATGAAAATTATTCATTACAAAAAACAAAAACAGAAATCTTGGTGCATACTCCGAGAGCCTTAAGCAGCATTCTGTCCAGTTGAAACATAATTATACAATGATCACAAGGCAAGGATACGTTATTGGGTACTGCTGGTAGCTGGAATACTGAAGGAGGCTGGGTAAGTCTGATGTCTGTACTCCCTGGGAAATGTGCACAAAATAACATTTAATGTGTAGTTTAAATGAAGGAGCCATTGCATATTGACAATATTATCTCTAATGGGCTGGTGTGGTGGGAAACAAGCAGGCAGACAGATTGGCTGGGTCTTCACCACTATTGATATGGCAAATGTGGTCGGGGTTCTTAAGAATTGTGTGTACAGTGAAAAAGAACAGATAGATCATCAAGGCTTGGTGAGAATGGTGATGCAGGGAGTGACCAGAAAATCTGGCTGACACTCAAAAATCTGAGGAAAGACCAAGCGGACATATAATCAAACTGCTGCTGGTATAATTAGTATTGGGACTCTTCGCTGTTGCAGATGAGGATGAAGCACGTATGGGAATATCCCCAGTGCTGTGATGTCAGATCTTGACTCAACTCAACTTAACTCCTCTAATGTGAAGTTCAGGATGTCTTTGGTAGAGCTAAGAAAATAAGATTTCAATAGATCATCAGGTTGAAATCTACCGTTGATGATGTCATTCAACTATTTTGTTATCACTTCCATACCAAAGTCACCAACAGGTTTAATTTCTTTCACAGGGATGTTGTCTGGCCCCAGCGATCTACCGTCTGGCCCCAGCGATTTACTTTTCCTCATGTGGTGTATAGCATCTTTGATTTTCAGTATTGGTGGTCTTTCATATGTGTTTTTGTCTGGTCTGCCATAATGATCATACAACTCTTTTATATATTTTTTCCATCTTGTAATTATCTTATCTTTGTCCATTAATAACTTACCTTTCCCTTATTTTCAAACAATCAGGTGCTGTATGCTTTCTAATGCCTGATAGATCTTGTACATTTGTGTACACAGATTGTGTGTCTTCTCATGAAGAAATAACAACTAAGACCATATTTCCCAACTATAACCCTGAGGGTTGAACACGATATTACCTTAAAAAAGGTTAATTTTCATATCCTCTTCAGTCCAAGAAAGTCATTACTCAGGACACTGTCTTAGGTAGTGCAGTGCAGACATGATAAAGCGAACTCACCTGGGACCCAAGAAATAGTTCTTCTTATCAGAAATTCCTCTTATAAGAGTTCAAGCCTATAGTAATGCATTTACAACATACAATACAATAATGTTCTTCACAAGAGAAATTCACCACATCCGAGATCGCCTTAAGTGGTTTGCACTATACAATGTTTCTAAATTCAATACCCCCTCTGATGTGTCTCCACCTTGAAGAGGTAGAGGGGCTTGCATGTTCCAATGACCCCAAGAGCTATGCTGATGGTAGTGCAGCCACTGGTAGGGCCTCCCATGCCAGACAGATCCATGGATAGGGACCAGACAAGGAGACACATAAACCTGCTGCTTGCTTGTGTTCGCTGGCTGTGATCTCCAGCGCAAAGTCCTGTATGTCGGATGAAGACATCCTGTTGTCCAACATCAATGTGATGCCATACAGGACCTGATGTTTGCGTGAGTATCCGTTGCCCCATGTCTGGCTTATTGGTGTGCAGACTGATGGTTCCTCGCCGTACAGGCAGACACTCTCCGACTTTGGAGGAATTAACGATCCTACTGACTTTAGCCAGGACCCCGAAGGGACCTGTTGCCCAGGACGCTCGGTGAGGACGCATCAATAGGTCTTGGCCAGTATAGAATCCAGCCCTGGTGCCTTGGAAACATCTCTGCGTCCCACCTGCTGCCTTGTGGGTAGATTGGGGACATGCATAGGCTAGGGAAAGCAAACCAATAAAAAATGCTTGTCAAAATCGGATTTACTGAACCCCAAGCTTGACGAAACAGTGCAGCACAATTCACTAAATTATGAGTGCAGCACAATTCACCAAATTATGTCATATTCAATATAACTTTAGCCCCTTGAAATATTTATTACTTTAACTCCTGACATGCCGGCTGCCTGGCCGAGGGGTTAGCAGTTTTCTCCGTTAATCCTGAATACTCTCGTAGTCAACGTGAGCGGACGAGAATTAGAAGTGGTTCGAGTCACGCTAGTGACTTATGACAGTGCGCAGCCAGTCGCTCAGAAAGTCGTGGCGTGCTGATGAGCGTGGTCTAGCCTAGGAATCAACATACAGCTGAAAGATGCTGGTGTTGACCGCAATATCCTGAAACAGGATGGAAATGCGAGGGAAAAAAAAACAAACTCCTGACATGGTATATTATGACTAACAAGAGCAATTATTTTGGGCAGATTTGAGTTAACGGAGCAGGATTACATTAACTTCACTTAGCAAACAAGGCCAAGACAATCCAAAGGTAGGCACTGTCATGAAGTAGGGCCAAGGCTAGAGTGTCTGTCGGTTTTGGTCAGGGGTAGTGTATAACTGTTAGACAGTGCTTGTGGAGTGAGCGCAAACACACATGGAGAATTGTCCCAGCCTTGCTCAGACTATTGCAAGTACAAGTGGGCAAGCTGTACTCCTACTGCAGTATAGCCCATTTGTTGGCAATCCATGGGAAGATTGAGTTTTAACTCTTAAGTCTAGTGCATTGGTGGTCAGGTCATCTAAGGCACTGAAGAGTCTTTGCATCTATCGGAAAGAGGTTGGAGTTATTTCTCTCGACCAGACAGCTGTGTTGCAGAGCTCTTGTTTGCCTCTCCAAAGCCCAGAAACCAATGAGGAATGCAAGACTGTTACATACCGGAACTTCACATCTGCGGAGAGACGAGTTAGTTTGTAAACGAAAATGTCTTTATTTAAATTCATTAAGGAAATACATTGTTTTAAATTAGAATGTAACCAGACTGCCATGGACCGATATGAGGTAGACAGCGGTAAACTGATGTAGTAAGAACAGGTTTACCATAGAAGAGGAATTGTCATAGTGAGAAGCAGTTCACTGCGATCACTATGAACGAATACGCACGAATAAGTCAAGGAAAGTCGGTGAGCAACTGATGATGATGTTGAAGAACAAAGGGAAACTATTCAGAGAAGTTGCGTATCACGTGACATTAGTTGTGTGGTTCACGGGAAGGAGACGGCTGGACAAGGTGAGTCTAGCCAGGGTCCCAGTTGTGGAAGAACGCAGAAACGAGTGCTGAAAGTGGAGCGAGATGAATTCGACATTGCTTTAGTATTTGAACAACGCTTCAGCCTGAGGCGAAAGTGTTTGACACAAGTCGGACGGCTAATTGAGTAGCCATTCCAGTTCAGTTACAGCGCGCCGAGTTGACGGTGATTGAGCAATGGCCCATGCCGATGTCAAGGGCAAGTGAACGTAAGTTGACCATAGAGTAGCCATTATAGTAGAACTGTGTTTCAGAGCTGTGAACAGTGATTATATGTTAACTCCATTAACTCAAATCCAGTATGTTATATACTTATCGCATGCCATCCCGCACCTTTCGGGAATGATTGATGTTATGTGCTGCGATCACTGTTTACAATAAACACTGAAGAATGGCAAGGACATTGAGTTGTTCACTGTTTCAAGGTGATGAATGTTCCTGTTTAAATCTGTCACTGCGGCTGAACAGACGAGCCAGCAATCAGCTTCATGGCACAGACCATGATTCAGAATAGCACATATGTACTGGTCAAGGTCGGTAATGTTTTCTCCACAGGTATTTCATCACCAACAAATTCCAAGACAATGCCAGGGTGAACTAGTGAGCTCCAGAAGAGGGTCATGATTGAAACATTTCTTCTTCTTCTTCTTCTTCTTCTTCTTCTTCTTCTTCTTCTTATATACTATATATTTCTCATGTATAGATGTGTATGATTACATGTAGTGATGTATGACATATAATATATGTGTTTATTATGGCATGAAAAGAGAGAACTAACCTGTTGGGTGAAAGTAATGGTGAGCTCGTGGATTGTAAACATTTCCCATTTTATAAGGCATAAACAGCGCAGGCAGGCTCACATCTGCTTTATGTAATAAAGTAATAGATTTAAATTACTGAACAATAAAATTTGTAAATACACACATATTGTTTGTATTTTTTATGAACTATCTTGGTGGCTTCAATGGGTTCCCCAATTGATATTTATGAATAAAGTTTTTATACTAATATTTCAACCAAATGTCATTAAAAGTCTTAATGTTATTTCATATCTCCTTTATGAAATGAAGCATGGGATTTAAATGATTGAGCAATACAGTATTCATACTATTATCTCAATTAAAAATGTTCTTAAAACATCTAGTATATTTTACATCTGGCTTATGTAATGAGAAAAGAAATTTAAATTATATCAACAATAGACTATTTTACTAATATTTAAACAACAATTTTGTCATTAAAATGTTTAATGCATTTATCTGTTATTCTGCATGTCTTCATTTTGCCATATTCTCTAACAGTTGTAATGTATTCTGGTGTTTATTTTCTCTTAACATGTCTGTAAATAATGATCAATTAGTTATATCGTTATAATATTGTCATTTACTTATTGATTTGTATTACTGATATTTTGTAAGTTAATGTAATTGTGATTTTTTTTTTATGATCTTGTATTTTAGCTTAACTTTGACGAATTTACACTTTCTTCATGGATGAAATGTCTGAGAAGTGGCAACACTGGCTCAATAAGTCAGGAATACGCCTTGGACACTTAAACATTTGCAGCTTATTTAACAAGCTACCAGAGTTATCTTCTATCCTTAATCAAAATTTTCATTTATTCGGCCTTAGTGAAAGTAGGCTTAATGATACAATTTCAGATGAGGACATCTCTATTAAAGGGTACAAAGTTTTTAGAAGGGATCCCTGTAGGAAACAAGAGACAGGCATAATAACCTATGTTTCTAATTTACTAAATGCTCACCGTAGGCTAGACTTTGAAACTTGCGAAATAGAATGTATCTGGCTAGAGCTAAAACTTCAAAACTGCACACCCCTGATAATTGGCTACCTTTATAGAAATCCCAGTGCTGGACACGTCTGGTACGAAAACTTCACTACCATGATGGATGTGGTTTTGCTTCTGGGAAGGAAATTATACTACTCGGAGACTTTAACATTGACACCAACAAATCCAACATAATATGGGGAAATATAATTGCATCATACAATTTCCAACAAATAGTACAACAAGCTACTAGAGTAACAAAGTCATCTTCAACAGTCATAGATCACATTTATGTAACTTGCTCAGACAACATCATAGAATGCACCGTACCAAATTGTGCAATGAGCGATCACTACCTGTCAGAGCCTAGCAGCAACATCGTTGCGGCGCCCGGCGGACAGGAATTGTCGCGCTGGCGAGATTCTTACCTGACACGCGACCAGCGCTGACGACAGACGACGCAAAGCCACGTGACCCCACCTGAGGCAGTGGGCAGTGTGTGTGATAATCTCAGACCTATCTGGGACTGGACATCTGAACGGACGTGTGTGTCGAGAGCAAGGCGTTGTGTGAATCTCCGTGGTTGTGAGCTGAACGACTGATATTGTGAGCGTCAGACCTATGAGCTGTATTGTGGTAGTGAGTTGTTATATGTTGTACATTGCTGTAACTATTGTTATGTATTTATTGTGGTAATAAATCCATAGAACTTGTGTTGCTGTGTCTTACGTCGAATAACGTTTGTACTTGTACTGTCTCACATGTGTTAGCCAACGAGCCTAATATAAGATCCTGACATGTGTGGACGTGGGTTGCTCGTCATTATTTAAGAACCTAATATATTTAGACGTGTGTTGTTCGTCTTTGTGATTTAAAACTATAATTCTTGTACTTGTAAAATTTGTCAAGGTTATAGTGATGTACATGTGATCGGAAAAGTCTCAGTGTGATCCATTACTACATTGTCTAAATATGTTTAGAATCATTAGTAAATGTACAGTACATATTGTTTGATCCTGTAAACGTGTAAAACATTTGTAATTCGTAAAACTTGTCACCGTTTGACCTTGTCAACCTTGTGATTTTGCCGCCATTTTGACCTTGTCGCCATCTTGTAAACTTGATGTCTTTGTCCTTACTGAATGTCATCTTGATGTAAGTGATGTGTCATCAATGTTATTGAGTGTTCAAATACAGATAGATTGTTTTTGTGTATTGAGTTTGTGGAACGCAAAGAGTTTTGGAAAGAGTGTAACTTCTGTTGAAAGAAACACTGTTGACGACAAATTTACGACATACAATTATACTCAACGCCATCCAAACCAAATCAACACTTAGTGACTTACAGGCACACACCAACAAACACACGCTAACTTATTTCTCTCCAAAACAAAGCAGGTTTTTGCGTACCATCCATAACCCTGCCGTAGAGGTCATTAGTGATTCTGAAGTACGACCTTACAGTTTTTCTAGCCCGATTGCCCACCATTCGTCATCATATCCAAGGGCACTTGAGTATATTTTTTCTTTACTTTAACTTTACGTATGCATTAGTGGGCACGCATCGTATAGTCAAATCAAGTGTAAGTTGTTTTTCTACTAACCAATTATAATATATTTTGTGTGGTTGATTGTCATCGACATATTTTCTCCATCATGTCGTCATTGTTTGATTCATCGATATGGGTTTGAAATTAAAGTTACAAGGTGATGAATTGACAAAATGGAGTGAGAACAAATACGCTGAATATCTCCTGGTACAAGAGAAAAACAATGAACGCGATGAAAGAGCAGCAGAAAGAGCTGCCAAACAAGCAGAGGCAGAAACAGCCTTGAAACATGCTGAAATTGGAAAAGCTGCCAAGCAGATAGAAGCAGAACAGCTCTAAAACAAGCAGAAATAGCAGCACAGAGTAAGAGGGAAGAACTTGAATTACAGTTGAAAATGAAACAACTCGACACTGAGACTGCAATGAATAAAGAGTCAAAGAAATCTGAAAGACTGG
Organism: Cepaea nemoralis; assembly: GCA_014155875.1. Lineage (NCBI taxonomy): Eukaryota > Metazoa > Mollusca > Gastropoda > Stylommatophora > Helicidae > Cepaea > Cepaea nemoralis. The sequence continues at coordinate 51,499 of JACEFZ010028506.1, read as the reverse complement.
AGAAAGAAAACCAGTATAAGAAGTACCAAGGTATCGTTCGTAACTATACCTCGGGTGACTGCATAGCAGCCTTTACCCAAAATTTTGAGACATTAATGGAACATTACCAAGTTCCACTTTAGAAGCAGAAACAGCTCTAAAACAAGCAGAAATAGCAGCACAGAGTAAGAGGGAAGAACTTGAATTACAGTTGAAAATGAAACAACTCGACACTTTGTTGGGACTTATTAATTATTACAGAAACTTTATTCCTGATTTTTCAGAGCTAACTGAGGTTTTTTCTAATTTACTAACCAAGAATAAACCCGAAAAAGTTGTAAACGATGAATGCCTACGAAATGCATTTGATAAAGTTTTGGCACATTTTTCTGATAAGAATACACCTAATCTCATCCTTAAATTGCCCAACATTCGTTTACCTTTCAGATTGAGAACAGATGCTAGCTCCATTGCGATCGGTGCAGTCCTTTTGCAGGAATACAACGACATCTTGCATCCCGTCTGTTTTCTATCAAGAAAACTAAGACCCCGAGAGCGGGCCTGGTCCATTCCGCAATTGGAGGCATTGGCCTTAGTAGAAAGTGTAACAAAGCTGTCCAAATATCTTCTAGGACGTCACTTTATCATCGAAACTGACAACAGTCCATTAAGGTATATCAATTCCACAGTACCATCAAATAACATGATTGCTCGCTGGTCCTTAAAGCTTCAGAATTTCAGTTTTGAAGTTCGCCATATTCCCGGCAGAATGAATACAATCGCCGACCTTTTGTCCCGTTGTCCGACAGACCCAGTAAGCAATGTCTGAGTGCACTGTGTAATATTACACTCAGCCCAACACAGCCACCAATGTGTGAATTTTTCCATTCACCTACTGTGTAAGGTCAATAATCAAAATTGTGATACGGTTTGCATACCGACATGTATAATATACTTATTTTAATCAAGTCATGTAATGAGTGTAGTATAATTGTGTAGTGTGTGTTAGAATGAGAACGATATTAATTGTATATAGACACCAACAACAGTGTCACAAACGCTTAACCAATTATCAGAAGCGAACTTTACTATTGTGACATTTGTGGGTGATTTTTGTTCACCGTGATATTTTAACATGTGCAAATGTAGACCGAACATTGACTCCTACATCACCTCTACAGCAAATGTGATCCAAATTGTTCGACGTGTGAACACATCGGAAATAAGAACATTCCATCATAATCCGTTGTCATACTATAACATCAGACACGAACTGTGAGAACATTCTACTATCAGTTCCGAAATAAAACCGGATCATTTGTGTTCAGAAAATGTAACATCAACCAAATTTTTCGTTTCGTGTGCATTTCCGGTGTAGTTTAAAAAGTATAACTTAATTAGCAGACTATGTACAAACTTTCCAAAAATTTATGACACTTGTAAAATCCTTTCGAATCTATAAAATATAATATACAAATTGTGTACATTATTTATTTTGATTAGTGTAATCTTAGAATCATATCTTGATTAATCTATTCATATTACCGACTTTTTCTCGTTAATATGAAGAAACGTCAAGCAATGACGCTAAGAAATTAAATTATTATTGTAATGTATGAAATTTCTTAAATGTCAAAATTACTTCCCTTGCATTTGTGAATTACATCAAGGGCCATAATTTGAAACATATTCATTAATGTGTATTGTATAGATAGACATTTTGTTGCTCAAATGATTGGCACAGCAGGTAGGCGTCCACCAAGCATGTCATAGAGCTGCCAACATTGCAAACCAACATAAGAGCTCCTGACCAAATAAGGGCAGAGTTTAAGTGTTTAATACGACTAACACAAAGCCGTATTTCAGTCTGGCCTAGATGGTTGTTGCAAAACAATCATATTATTACGTTTTTTTCAAAATGGCTGCGAGGTAGATGCGTGAAGCTGGAACTACTGATCTGACTGGGTATTATTGCAATGAAGGTAACCAGGCATCAGGGGGATGAAACCTGAATTGTGTTAAAAATTGTACTTCATTTGTCATTTCAATGCAACTTACATTTTTTTTGTATATATTTCTATGCCTTATATGTATTTTCATGCATAACACTGGGAAAGAGTAGTCTCTGACATGAAATTAACACTACCCCAGTATATACATACATCATGAATGAAAGATGGCATCTTTCATTGAAGTACCCGGGGAGAATGTCAGAGCCTAGCAGCAACATCGTTACGGCACCCGGCGGACAAGAGTTGTCGGCTGGCAAGTTTCTTACCTGACACGCGACCAGCGCTGACGACAGACGACGCAAAGCCACGTGACCCCACCTGAGGCAGTGGGCAGTGTGTGTGATAATCTCAGACCACGCTGCGACTGGACATCTGAACGGACGTGTGTGTCGAGAGCAAGGCGTTGTGTGAATCTCCGTGGTTGTGAGCTGAACGACTGATATTGTGAGCGTCAGACCTATGAGCTGTATTGTGGTAGTGAGTTGTTATATGTTGTACATTGCTGTAACTATTGTTATGTATTTATTGTGGTAATAAATCCATAGAACTTGTGTTGCTGTGTCTTACGTCGAATAACGTTTGTACTTGTACTGTCTCACATGTGTTAGCCAACGAGCCTAATATAAGATCCTGACACTACCCAATATGCTGCACGTGGTCTAAAAAAGGAATTAAAACTCCTAAACATAAACACATAAGTGTAAAATATAGAAGTTACAAAAATGTCAACCAAAACGCATTTTTACAGGACTTGCTCAGTTCACCTCTAGACAATGGTTATCAGCTTCCTGACCCGGATGATGCTCTGGAATTCTGGATGAAAACCTTTATTGATGTTTTTGATAGACATGTGCCAGTCAAGGAAGTTCGAGTAAAACACCACGTCAAGCCACCTTGGATCACCCAGGAAATACTTGAAATTATGAGAGACAGAGATAAAGCACATAAAAAGCGGGATCTCAGTGCATACCGTACTCTTAGAAACAAAGTTCAATATAACATACAACGCGAAAAGAAAAACTACTTTAAGAACTTAGTAATGGATAAAACAGATAATAAGGATATATGGAAGGCAATTAACACCTTGACAAACAAGTATAACTTCCGAAATTCTTTACCATCAAATCATATTACATGCGACCAATTCAGTAATTTTTTTCAAACTGACATAGACCAGTTGAAGGCTTCAATACCTAATTCTCCTTGCAACTTATCTTTATTGTCATCGTTTTGCGAGAATAGATGCTCCCGCAATATTCTTTCCGACATACCGCTAATGACAATCACTGAAGTATTCACTTACCTCAGTAACCTAAAAAACACAACCTCATCTGGGTTAGATGGAATCAGCAACCGGATTCTCCGTTGTGTTGCGCCAGTGATTTGTACATCACTAACCTATGTATATAATCAGTGTCTAACCAAAGGCCACTTTCCATCAGCTCTCAAAATCGCTAAAGTGTACCCTCTTCTTAAATCTGGTTCATTGGACAATGGTCTCCCGAACAATTACAGACCCATTTCCTTACTATCATCACTATCTAAGCCACTAGAAAAACACATCCATAAAGTAACATTACAGTATCTAGTTCGCAACAAGCTTATTGTTGACAGCCAATCAGGATTTCGACCAAAATATTCTTGCCATACGGCCCTAACAAACATGATAGCAAATTGGCACCAGAATATAAACAACAACAGTCTATGTGGAACTGTGTTTATTGATTTCAAGAAAGCATTTGATATGATAGACCATGTTATTTTAATTAAAAAACTCGAGACAATGAAAATTGGCCTTAATGTAGTCACTCTAATATCATCTTTTCTATCAAACAGAAAGCAAGTAGTATCACACAATAAATCTCTGTCTCAAACCACTACCTTCAATATTGGAGTACCGCAAGGCTCTATTCCTGCCCCTGCCTCTCTTCCTCTTGATTTTTCCAGTTGTCACAATGTTCTCTAATGACTCTCTTGTCATCACATGACCAAAGAAAGAAGTTTATCTGATTCTTATTTTTGAATATAATGTTCTAGTTTCATTAGCCTCTTTCAGGCAATTGTTGTTTGTTACTCTGACAGTCCAAGGAATTCGCAACATTCATCTCAGGAACCACATATCTATTACTTCCAAGTTCTTCCTAATTTGTTCATTTACATTCCAAGATTCACTGCCATACAGCAAAACAGGTTCTATATAGCATTTCAGCACTCTTTTTCTTACATTCAATGATAGTGACTTATTGCATACGATTTCTTTCATTTTTTGAAACAAAGATTTTGCTTGCCCTATTCTGTTCAGAGACATTAGACGTAGACAGTCACAATTTTTTGGGCATGTTATGAGAAGAAATGATTTGGAGAACTTGGTGACAACTGGTAAGATCGAGGGGAACAGACCAAGGGGAAGACCTAGAAACAAGTATCTGGATGGCTTGGCCTTGTGGCATGGTCGAGACAGAAACACGAACTGATCCACGACTCTGTTGATCGAGTGAGATGGCAGAACATGACCGCCCACGCCTACCGGCATGGCACATGATGGATGGATGGATTCTGTTCTTAATCTCTGATGTTATAAGTGTAACAAGACCCTTAAAAATAAACAAGTTCACAAAGACAGATGCTTGCCCTCATTGCTTACCCTCACTAGAAGGAAACATATTTCATCTCTTTGTCATGAGAAGAAAGGGTCAAGAGAAGCTTGTGGCAACCAGAAAAAACAGAGGGTGTTATAGACAAAGGTTGAAAGAAGGAGAAAGTGCTGGATATAAAAAAAAAAAAACATAATTGTTGGTAGAACTTAGTCAAGAACACAGAAAATAAATATTTATTGAGAAACATGATCGACTATGCTGTCTGGCATGGCATATCATGATGAAGCTGATGAAACAGAACTACTTTAATTGTGTGAAATAATGAGTTAAGGAGACAGAAGCTGCTGATGGAATTAATATGATGAAATGGAAGAGAAAAAATGCCCAGAATCAAGAACAGAAATGACCTCACCTTGAAGGGCATCAAAAATATGTTCTTCATGCTTGCTGAGCTTGTTCTGTCCTGCTAGTGTTCTCTCCAGGTTGTCCTTGATTTCCTTCAGTGTTCTCTCATTTAACTCCTGCTTAGAATGTTTACTCTCTTCCTCCCACAGGCGTTGCCTCTCAAAGAACTGCCATGAAAGCAATCCAATGAAAAGATCAATACATTTCTAAGCTAGAAAAGAAATGGGTTAAACTGCAGTAAAGCTGTACAAATATGACAAGTAAATCTACAAAAACTTAAAAAGCCACAACAACAACTGCTGAATGCTAGGTTTATGCAGTGAACAAACACCAGGATAATACAGAGTGTTTAGAGAATATTAGTTTTCTGAAGGTGTGCACCTGGCCACTCCACTTCATTATATGGTCACTGTAAACAAACTGTCATTTACTGCCAATATAGTACCTTGCAGTGTATGACAGGTATGGTCCTGAGACTGAGGAATTAATGCCGCCTGGCTAGTGCAGTCGCCACGAACAGTGTAGATTAGAGTTTTTTGTTGTTGCCCCCAACAGAAAAAAAAAAACACACCTTACCGAGAATTTAAACCCAGGTCTCCCGAAGGAGAGCCATCCGGTATTCTAGCCACTCGGCCAGCCGCTCCTCCATATTGTAGTCTAGAATATACACTTCACATCCTACCACTGGCAATATCAGACTTTGGACTACCGTTTCCTTTTTATAACCTCCGCTTCATTCTTCCTCTTCTTGTTTTCATTCTGTTTCTTCTTCTTCTTCTTTTAAGTGCATGGTCTGAAGCAGACCTTGGCAATTATGACTCTCCAATCTTTTCTGTCAGCTGATATTTTGATGATGCAAATTGAATGTTTTATTTGCACCAGACAATAGGTCAAATGTCCAAGCTTACACAGTTTTTCTAAGCTAGGAACGAATGGGTTGAATTGCTGCAGAAAAGCTGTACACATACAAGTAAATCAACACAAACAGACAGTGAAACTGGTCAGCTTGACAAAAGCACAATCACAAATGATAGAATAAACATTGCGGCTAGAAAACCCTCTTCAGAACACAAATATACAAACACAATGATACAAATGTTTTAAAACCTGCTCAAACAATCACTTTGCTGTTAAGGCGTGAGTCCTGGAGACTTCTGAATCTTCATCACTATCATGTGCTGGTCTGTTGCAGAATATCACACTCATCACGGCTAACCAAAAAGTTAATTGATCTCATGCCACATCTCCTCCTCAAGCACCCTCATGCCCAAGGTGTCTGCAATGTCTATGTCGGTCAACCCCTACCTCTACTCCCAGAAATCATGCCTTCCATCTGTGCTCTCTGTCTCAATCCTCTTCTCCCAGAAATCATGCCTTCAATCTCTGCTCTCTGTCTCAATCCTCTTCTCCCAGAAATCATGCCTTCCATCTCTGCTCTCTGTCTCAATCCTCTTCTCCCAGAAATCATGCCTTCCATCTCTGCTCTCTGTCTCAATCCTCTTCTCCCAGAAATCATGCCTTCCATCTCTGCTCCCTGTCTCAATCCTCTTCTCCCAGAAATCATGCCTTCCATCTCTGCTCCCTGTCTCAATCCTCTTCTCCCAGAAATCATGCCCTCCATCTCTGCTCTCTGTCTCAATCCTCTTCTCCCAGAAATCATGCCTTCCATCTCTGCTCCCTGTCTCAATCCTCTTCTCCCAGAAATCATGCCTTCCATCTGTGTTCTCTGTCTCAATCCTCTTCTCCCAGAAATCATGCCCTCCATCTCTGCTCTCTGTCTCAATCCTCTTCTCCCAGAAATCATGCCTTCCATCTCTGCTCTCTGTCTCAATTCTCTTCTCCCAGAAATCATGCCTTCCATCTCTGCTCCCTGTCTCAATCCTCTTCTCCCAGAAATCATGCCCTACATCTCTGCTCTCTGTCTCAATCCTCTTCTCCCAGAAATCATGCCTTCCATCTCTGCTCTCTGTCTCAATTCTCTTCTCCCAGAAATCATGCCTTCCATCTCTGCTCCCTGTCTCAATCCTCTTCTCCCAGAAATCATGCCTTCCATCTCTGCTCTCTGTCTCAATCCTCTTCTCCCAGAAATCATGCCTTCCATCTCTGCTCTCTGTCTCAATCCTCTTCTCCCAGGAATCATGCCTTCCAACTCTGCTCTCTGTCTCAATTCTTCAGCACAAAAGCCACGAGGTATGTAGGCCAGCTGGCACGACCTATGCTTTAAAATCTAAGTGACTGTTTTGTAGCCATTTTAATGTATTTGTATCAATGTCTTTTTTGTGTGTGCTGATGAAGGTAATTTAGCCACAAATTCATTCTGTCTCTTGTGATTCTTCAGCACAAAAGCCACGAGGTATGTAGGCCAGCTGGCACGACCTATGCTTTAAAATCTAAGTGACTGTTTTGTAGCCATTTTAATGTATTTGTATCAATGTCTTTTTTGTGTGTGCTGATGAAGGTAATTTAGCCACAAATTCATTCTGTCTCTTGTGATTGTTCTCTTGTAACATGGACCAGGTCCATTCATGCTGTTGTCGATTTATTATAAAGTGGTTTAAAAGGCTAGGGGATCATCCTCATTGCACCGGGATTTATTCCATAATGCTCGGTTTATTTCCACAGGGAGTCCTGCTGAAAGTGTTGCACAAAGCACAAACTCCATAGCTCCAGTGATGACCCACAGGAGTCTAAGAGAAAACTGCACTTGTCAGTTAAGCAACATGGCCTGGATTTGAACCCATAACCTTCAGAGTGCAAGGTTCACGGCATAACCACTTTGCCATGGAGACTACCTGTTGATTTACTCATTGTTTCTGAGCTGGATGATTAGGTACTGTGGATGACTGGCAATCATCATTCTGTGCTTTACAATTCACATTAGCGGAATCTAAGGAAAGGATTGCCAAGTGGCAGGAATGTGGAGTTTTCCTTCAGATCTGGGTTCAAATCCTCAGTAAGATGTGGATTTTCAGTCGGGGGAAAAAAGAAAACCTGAACCTGCACAGTTTGCGCTGACTGCACTGGCCAGGCGGCCTTAATTCTTGACGCTCAAGGCTGCCCTGTCCTACATCGCAAGGTGTTATAGGCAGTAGATAACATTGACATTAGTGGATTCCTTTGCAAGACTATTGGTTTCACTGTCAAACCCAGTGCATTGTCATTCAGGACATATAAGGCCTTAAAAGGGCTTGCATCTGTCAGAGTGAGGTGTCTAGGCTTTTCTCTCAAGTTGGTACCCAAGTGCCATCTTCACGTGTACTGTGTTGCTGGGCTATCTTTAACCTCTCCAAGCTCACAAGTCAGTGGAATGTGCAAGACTAGTACTTGAGCTTCACATCTGCCGAGAGACAATAGGATGTATCAACGTCAAAATTCAGCAGAGCATATATGGCCTGAATAAACAGGGATTTGTTGTTGATTTTTGTGTGTTTTTTCTGTTTGCTCGCGTAGTCCATACACGTACTATTACTTGTAATGCACTGGATTGATTTTTTTGTGTGGATTAGCTTTCCCTATTACTAGTGTTTCTTGCCATCAAGCGAACCCACTCAGACATTGGAGGTGCTTGTAATTTAAGTCCCCCAAGTCAGGACGAGAAATCAACATTTTAGTCCAGCTGACCGATGTATGGGTTGAACCCGTTACTTCAGCATCAGCACACCGGATTTTTAAGAACAAGTGCTCTTATCCGTTCGGCCATGCTGACCTGCATCAATAGGGATAAAAGCCATTCTCTTACCTGGCAACTCACCTTGTGCTGAACACGTCATACATAACTAACCACTACATTTCTTGACTTAATTAAGTAGCTCATATCTTTTGGTTACGAATACATAACATTAAAAAATAACAAACTAAGAGTATTTTGGGATCATACAGGAAGTCAGTGATCAATAAACATGTAGAAATTAAATTGTTTTATTATTTATGCACAGAAAAAGGTGGTAAATAACAAATACAAGTCAAGATGTGAAAACTTCCTATAAAAACAAAACACACAGGAAACAAAAAATAACAGCAAATACAATATATGCAAATTATGTTAAAATAGATTATCACAATTAGAACTAACAATTAATATTTTGACGCAGGGCAGACATTTAAAAAGTTTAACTCCCTCAATCTCAAATGTCAGATTTCTTTAAATTTTTTAAAGGAGTCTCCGTGGCAAAGTGGTCAAGCTGTTTGACTCGGGCTCCGAAGGTTGTGGGTTTGATTCCGGGCCGCACCTTAAGTTCACAATTGAATTTTTTTCAGGAGACTCCTGTGGGTTGTTGCTGGAGCTATGGAATTTGTGCTTTGTGCGACGCTTTCTGTGCTGCGGAGAGAGACTGAGCAATATTGGATAAAACCCGGTGCAAAGAAGTCGACCCTGTCGACTTTTAAGAGACTTTTTTTTTCTTTAAATTGTTTTGACCAAGTATATAAAGTAAGAGAACACTTTACGTGATGGTTGGGATTCAAGAGATAGGGGAAAGAAGGGTAAGCAACTCACACATTATGCGTTTGGGACAGAACAGAGTTAAAAAAGGAAAACAAGTATACAATAAACATAAACTGCCTTCTTTGTTCTATGCATGAAGAGAATGAAAACATACAATATAGCTGACACAAAAATATAATTTTCGTAACTGTACTCACATTGTGAGGCATGTTTTCACCCCAGCGAGGTAGTGAGTGGCCAGCCTTTAAGTTTTTTGATGATTTTTGAGTCCTTGGTGGACGAGGTCTGATGGTACAAACAAACAAGCTTTCAGAGAAGAACACTTGTGTCATGAAGTAATTATGTACGTAGCACAAATTATATATATGAATGAATAATAAATGAATGAATGAATGAGTGAATGAATGAATGAATGAATGAATGAATGAATGAATGAATGAATGAATTCTCACTGTTCCACATACTTGCATTTATGTGGCCAAAAGTATTTAATAACAAGAATAGACTGGATTCATACAACAGTATGTGACTGAAGGAGGTAAACTAATAACCAGGAAAGAATAGTGTAACAATTCAAAACAATGTTTTCCTGTAGTGAATTTGTATAATGAAAACACAAACAATAGTTTACACAATTTATTGCCTGGCATATTTAGCTGTATCTCGTCAGGTACATACTGCAAAAATCACACAACATAAACCAAAGTAATTAGATAAATCCTTCAAGATGAAATATCATAGTCCCCGGGATGGTTAACCCGGTCAACAAATGCCCGCAGAAGTCGGATGTGTCGGCCTAACGGCGCAAGAACGCAGCTTTGCTGTAAACAGGCACAACGCAACCAAATCCGAAAAGAAAAAAACTCTGAATGAACGAAGAAGAAGAAGAAGAATATCATAGTCAGTTCAAAATTACTCTGTTAGACAATTCAGATGCCTGGTTTCTTTGCAGAGCTATAAATATTAATTTTAATAGGTTACTAAGAATGTAGCCACTATTATTGATGTTTTTTAGAAATTTTGTTAATATATTGATTCAAAAATCTCCTAGGGCCTCAACCTCCTCCAAAGTAATGTTGTCTGGACCGGATGCCTTTCCTTTTTTCATGTGGTGTTGAACATCTTCAACTTCCACCTTAAGTATTTATAGATCTTCTCCATCCAGTGGTATTTAATGTTTTTCTACATGTTAGGACATTTATTTTTTGACACATGGAATGTGAGTCGTTTCCATAGTTTGTCCCTATGTCTGTACATGTTTGATTCAGCCAGATTTCTTCAGTCACTTTCTTTTTTGAGATTCTATGTTTAGAAGGAATGCTTTCTTCTGATGTCTGTTGGATTGATTCCTGCATGTTCATATACATGGAAGACAAACACTAAGTTGACAAACATGGTGGTGAACACAGGATCTTCAAGACACTATGGGTATAACAATATGAAAGATGGAGAATCTTTCCAGTGGGTCATGATGTTCTGCGGATGTGTAGAGATACATTAACCTACACATATAATTACATACAGTGTGAGATACCTGTATTTTGAAGCCGAGGAGGCTGGGGAAACATGCTTGGCGACATTGTCTGTCATCATTTGATCTCCAGTTCCTGGCTGCAAGCTGTGTGCCATCACAGGAAGTGGGCTGATTTTATGAGAAGATTGACCAGAATCCTCTGTCTGACTAATTACAGAAGTCATGGTTCTAGTCTGAGTGCTCATTTCGGGTGCCGTGGATGCAGGATGCAGCTTAAGTGTTGTAATTTCAGTATCCTGTAGGTTCACACTTTGCTGGGCTTGCAAATTACTAATTAGTTCTGTTAGTTCTGTCACTCGCAAGCTAGAATAAATAAAACCATATATATATATATATATATATATATATATATATATATATATATATATATATATATATATATATATATATATATAACTTTCATACTGCCTATCTAGATACCACCAACATACTAACCTACCTACTATCCCATTATCCCATATCTATCTACCTATCTATATTTTTTTTCAAATATGCGAAAGATAAGTGATTAGAAGGGCTGAATGTAAGTCAAGCCCAATTTGAGATCCTTTGAAAATAAAGTTTGTTTGTTCTACTGAACACAAACACGCTACCAACATAGAGCCTATTAGATGTCATCAACCTACCTACCTATTAATCTACCTACCTACCTACCTACTATCTATTACCTACCTATCTACTGTAGACAGACATATAAATACATACATACATATGCAATAACATGAGGTAGAGGGGATGCTGTACAAACTAAACTGATAGAAGCACCAGTTTCGTCAACCAAATCCTTCGCTCACTTCCATTTGTTATCCTCACTTTAACAGCGTCATTAGCTACTGACTGTCATTAAGAACATGTGGTTTTAACACCACTCCTAAGCTTAAGTCTATAATCCTGAGAGGCCACATGTTGGTGCCAATGTTTCCCAGCATTCATGATGCTGTAACTTCTACTGAACTGTTTGTTTCATTGTCCTGGTTATACATTTTAAATATTATATTTGTTACCACTTATAAAGTCAATATAGTTTTGGAAACCATGAAAATAATGAACCCTGAATCAATCCCTCATGATCTTTAAGAGTTAATCAACCATGAAAATTCAGATCATAGCAATCAATTAAGTAACAATGCAAAAAAAATACATATACACATACAACAGAGAGAGAGAGAGAGAGAGAGAGAGAGATGAGAAAGAGAGTGAGAGAGGAGAGAGAGAGTGAGTGAGAGAGGAGAGAGAATAGAGATAGAGAGGATAGAGAGTAAGAAAGAGTAAGAGAGTTTTTTTTTTTTTTAAAGTCAAGGTTATTCTTTTAATCAAACATGGAAGATAAGCAACATTTATTACCAAATTATTACAAATACTCTAGACCCAGATACTTTAGGCAGCAAGAAACAAAAATTCCAAACAATTCACATTGAAGGGTGATGGAAATAACAGAAGATAGTATATGTAAAGATAATGAGAAACTGAAACATACTTTCAATAACTTACTCGTATTCTTGACGAACACTGGCCATCTCTGCTTGATGTTGCTGCATCATCTGATCCAACTCTGACCTGGACACTGTTTCCTGAAAGAAAATATATGAAAAATCACAAGCCTGGTAGGTGAATTTGATGTGGAATGTCAACATAAGAGGTCAGTAGTAGTCAAAGTCATTTTATTGAATGTTAGTTAATTAGTTAGTTATCTGTTATAGTGTCTTCCTTGCACTCCGGACATATCCTTAGATGCTCAGATCCTGTCCATAACATGTTTTATCCTACGTGGCTACCAACACAGTTCTGTGTTGGTTGTCTGGTCATGCCATTTCTTACTTGCAAGTCTCTCATTCTAGAAAATGATACGGTTTCACTGGTGTCAAATTCCTCTGTTCTCCCCATCTCTCTAATAAAAGTTAGTTCCATATTCTTTACTGGATGTCGCAGTCAATCCCAGCATTTTTGATTTCTTGGTAAGTTTATGTTCAGTAGTTTGCCATTGCTGACATCTCTCTAAGGACATTAATAATACCAGCATGATCCATAGGCTGGCCGTCTGCAATGAATGCAGAGCCAGCAAGTGTATCAGCTCATTCATTTTCCCCAAATTCTGCATGTACTGGGGCAAAGATGAAGGTGACTCCACGACCAGTAGACTTTTGCAGCAATTCAATCCACTTTCTGCATACAGCATCCGCCTCAACATTTTATTGAATGTTTCACTGTTTAAGTTAGGCCATTATTGCTGGACAGTGCCATAAATAGCAGGTACATAACCAAGGAAACTTAGTAGTTAATGCAGTAGCTTCTGATCTTTTTTTGTCTGTTATCATCCAATGGAACATTGGCCCTCTGTGGTGAAAGCCTGGCTGCACCCTCCCCTCTTGCTTAGTACACAGTGTATTATAAAGGTTCTTTAAGATATGCTTAAATTAATGTTATGTTTACTTAGTATGAATAGACGATTAATGTGGTAATTTATGTTTAGCTAAGAGATTTTGGCCTAGCGTACCCAACCTGGCCCATGGACCTGGGTACATCGTGTACCAAACTGCTAGTTCTGGCGCATTGTTACTCGCACCACAGACCGGGCAAGTCGCATCAGCCTTCAGTAAAATTTAGTAAATATTCACAAAAGTTAATTAAAAACTACGACTAGTAGTGGAAGTCACAACAAATATTTAATAAAGTTAAACAGGCCCGGCTGTGGTTGGGGGCAATTGACTGCGTAACTGCATGAGATGTTGTGGTTCACCCTCAAGCGGTACCATCATCATCAATCAGCATCATCAATGAGTTCTACGATCTAGATACTACACGTGCTAGTTATTGTATTACCTGAGTCACCAAGGCCCATGGTAAAGTATATAGCCATAACATAGACAATTTACATCTTACGGCTACACAGACTTTCAGTTAAAGCTTACCAAAGCTACATCATTAGATTGTGTGACATGTACATTAGAAATGAACAGTTTAGTATGCATACACCCAACGATCTAACATAGTACAGTCACCTTTGCTGTCATCATCAAGTGAGAACTGAGGAAGGACAGGAGAGGAAAGCTGCAGACAACTATCGTGGGAGCTACGGATCGAAGCTAAGTTTTTAACCATCAATCTGACTCCAACTTACTGCCATGTGCTTTGTGTTCCCTCAGTGATTCAAGGATTATTCAATGAAACAGCCTTGTTTGTTGTAGTAGCCAGGAAAATACATTGATGGGATACTTCGTTTTTCTTTTCCTATCTCCTGAGGGGAGCCACTCTTTGTTTTCCTTTATAATTAAACTGTGAGGTCTGATTTATAGACCATCACACAAAAACTTAATCTACTGACGTTTAGTGCCTTTTACACCTCATAATAATTAATAGTAAGTGAAGTGTGCAAGGATAGAAGTTGAGTGAACTAGTTGTGTCTCTCCTGTATGTTATACTTGAGGGCGCTGGGGGATTTTTCTTCATCACAGGGTAGCGTGTCGCTGCTAACTAAGTCAGCTATCATCTATCGGTGTATAGCTTCCAACTTTACTTGCAGTTCCCTGTGCCACTGATAGGAAGGTAGACTCATCTGGGACCAGGATTCATACTACCTAGCCCACCACGAGCCATTTTGTCTTCTTCTCCTACAGTGGACCGACCTCACCAAGGGTCAACTTTTCTATCTACATCCTTATTCAATAGGTTTTCCTTATATGGCTGTAGATCAAGCGACATCTTCAACCAACTCATGCCAAGTCTTCATATCTTTACCATTTCCTGCAGCTTCCTCAAAGTTCTTTCTATATTATTCGTCTGTCTCTAACTCTCTTCTCCATGCATTTTAAGGTCTTTCTCTATTTTGTTTGCCTTGTGAGTTATAGACAATGGACTTTCTAGCTTCTGGAATGGTTTTTTTATGAAATGGTATGGATGCAGGTCATTCAGAAAGCAATAGCAAACTACTGAATGTAAACTTGCCCAGGAATCATGAACAGCCAAAAATGCTGGGGCTGACTGCTACGTCCGTAAAGGATATGCAACTAACTTTTTCTAGTTATAATATGATCAGGTTTTCTTAATGTGTGTCATATCCAGCATCAACTTCTCAACTTTTTATTGGCTGGAGCATGTCTAGTTCTCTGCTTAAGCTCTGATTGGTTGGAGCATGTCTAGTTCTCTGTTTAAGCTCTTCATCAGTTAAGCTCTTCATCAGAGCTCACTAGCTGACCAAACTGGGAGCCTGGGGTTCACTTCCCAGTATAATCAGAACTGAGTGATGTCTCCATCAAACCAGCCTCATAACATGTTTAGCAGAGATGTTTACAGGACATGAAGGTGGCAAGGATGAGAGCTAGTCACCTCATATCACTGTGGATGAAGGTGTACTGAGGAAGCAAAGAAGAGGGCGACCACAACAAAGATGGATTCAAGATGTGATAAATAGTTTATACTTGACACCAAAAGAGGCAGAACTTTTGAATGAGGGAAAAGATTTGTGCAGGACAAACTACTGGATGGAGTAAGGTACTTGAGATCTTTTCATAGTGCTTATTTCCCCTTATGAGTGTCTGCAGCAAAACTTTCAGGGACTGAAATAGTGATGTTTGTATAGTTCACATAATGGCTGTTTACTAAAGCACTTCTACAAATATTTCATTCATGGATGTCATATCTACCTCTTTAGCTTCAGGGCTGAAACTGCACACTGAGATGGCTGCATCCACCATTTCCTTGTGAAGATCATTTTGTGATGTGGTTATATCAATCCCTGTCATGGCATACACAAGGTCATTGATGCTGCAAGTGCCTGTTGATATCACACACAAAAATGATGAGTCAAAGGAAGAAATATTAATCTTAATTTAGTCAGTTAGTTATCTGATTACCCTCAATGCATATTGCCCCATTCAGCCCAAAAGTGCTGGGATCCCCTCCTCAGTATCTCTCTTGCGGTGAACTGCGCTGCCCTGTGGTAAGCACTCCCAAGGCGGCCAGAGGAAACGCTTTACAAATACTCTGAGGGTCTCACTAAAAGCTTTTGAAATTCATCACAACACTTGGGAGACTGCTACCAAAGACTGACATTTGTGGTGTACATCATTACACAAAGGTGTAGTCACTTGTGAAGCAAACGGGACTGAAAGAGCTGTGAAAAAAAGGCTCGACAAAAAAAAAACCACTGCAGGAGATCCTCCTCCTGGAAAGGCTAGCATTCTTTGCCTACATTGTCAAAGAACATTTCAAACCAAAATAGGCCTTATCAGCCATCTCAGAACTAACTCGCGGCTTCAAACTTTCAATCCCACTGGATGAAATGAATGGTCATCATCATCCTTGATGGACAAACACAATCTGTCTCAGCATGTAGCAGATGACAACATAAGTTCTGTGTTGATTGACTATTCTTCTTTGACTCCTTGCATAGCACTCCTGTCTGGCTTCACTTTTCACTTGAAGTTCTTGCAATCTAGTCAGGGTTGCAGATTTGCAGTCGTCTTTTCATTTAATCACCACGGCTCTCTGAGGGCATTCACTATATCAGCACGGTAAATTGTTAGTCCACTTTCTACAGTAGCCTGGTCCATTGCTGGTCCACTTTCTATAGTAGCCTGGCCTATTGCTAGTCCACTTTCTACAGTAGCCTGGTCCATTGCTAGTCCACTTTCTACAGTAGCCTGGGCCATTGCTAGTCCACTTTCTACAGTAGCCTGGTCCATTTTCTACAGTAGCCTGGTCCATTTTCTACAGTAGCCTGGCCTATTGCTGGTCCACTTTCTACAGTAGCCTGGTCTATTGCTGGTCCACTTTCTATAGTAGCCTGGTCTATTGCCGGTCCACTTTCTATAGTAGCCTGGTCCATTGCTGGTCCACTTTCTATAGTAGCCTGGTCCATTGCTGGTCCACTTTCTATAGTAGCCTGGTCTATTGCTGGTCCACTTTCTATAGTAGCCTGGTCTATTGCTGGTCCACTTTCTACAGTAGCCTGGTCTATTGCTGGTCCACTTTCTACAGTAGCCTGGTCTATTGCTGGTCCACTTTCTACAGTAGCCTGGTCCACTTTCTACAGTAGCCTGGTCCATTGCTGGTCCACTTTCTACAGTAGCCTGGTCCACTTTCTACAGTAGCCTGGTCCACTTTCTACAGTAGCCTGGTCTATTGCTGGTCCAATTTCTACAGTAGCCTGGTCCACTTTCTACAGTAGCCTGGTCTATTGCTAGTCCACTTTCTACAGTAGCCTGGTCTATTGCTGGTCCACTTTCTACAGTAGCCTGGTCTATTGCTGGTCCACTTTCTACAGTAGCCTGGTCTATTGCTGGTCCACTTTCTACAGTAGCCTGGTCCACTTTCTACAGTAGCCTGGTCCACTTTCTACAGTAGCCTGGTCCATTGCTGGTCCACTTTCTACAGTAGCCTGGTCTATTGCTGGTCCACTTTCTACAGTAGCCTGGTCCATTGCTGGTCCACTTTCTATAGTAGCCTGGTCTATTGCTGGTCCACTTTCTATAGTAGCCTGGTCTATTGCTGGTCCACTTTCTACAGTAGCCTGGTCCATTGCTGGTCCACTTTCTACAGTAGCCTGGTCTATTGCTGGTCCACTTTCTACAGTAGCCTGGTCCACTTTCTACAGTAGCCTGGTCCACTTTCTACAGTAGCCTAGTCCACTTTCTACAGTAGCCTGGTCCATTGCTGGTCCACTTTCTATAGTAGCCTGGTCTATTGCTGGTCCACTTTCTACAGTAGCCTGGTCCATTGCTGGTCCACTTTCTACAGTAGCCTGGTCTATTGCTGGTCCACTTTCTACAGTAGCCTGGTCCACTTTCTACAGTAGCCTGGTCCACTTTCTACAGTAGCCTAGTCCACTTTCTACAGTAGCCTGGTCCATTGCTGGTCCACTTTCTATAGTAGCCTGGTCTATTGCTAGTCCACTTTCTACAGTAGCCTGGTCCACTTTCTACAGTAGCCTGGTCTATTGCTGGTCCACTTTCTACAGTAGCCTAGTCCACTTTCTACAGTAGCCTGGTCCATTGCTGGTCCACTTTCTATAGTAGCCTGGTCTATTGCTGGTCCACTTTCTACAGTAGCCTGGTCCATTGCTGGTCCACTTTCTACAGTAGCCTGGTCTATTGCTGGTCCACTTTCTACAGTAGCCTGGTCCACTTTCTACAGTAGCCTGGTCCACTTTCTACAGTAGCCTAGTCCACTTTCTACAGTAGCCTGGTCCATTGCTGGTCCACTTTCTATAGTAGCCTGGTCTATTGCTGGTCCACTTTCTACAGTAGCCTGGTCCATTGCTGGTCCACTTTCTATAGTAGCCTGGTCTATTGCTGGTCCACTTTCTACAGTAGCCTGGTCCATTGCTGGTCCACTTTCTACAGTAGCCTGGTCTATTGCTGGTCCACTTTCTACAGTAGCCTGGTCCACTTTCTACAGTAGCCTGGTCCACTTTCTACAGTAGCCTAGTCCACTTTCTACAGTAGCCTGGTCCATTGCTGGTCCACTTTCTATAGTAGCCTGGTCCATTGCTAGTCCACTTTCTATAGTAGCCTGGTCCATTGCTGGTCCACTTTCTACAGTAGCCTGGTCCACTTTCTACAGTAGCCTGGTCTATTGCTGGTCCACTTTCTATAGTAGCCTGGTCCATTGCTGGTCCACTTTCTACAGTAGCCTGGTCCATTGCTGGTCCACTTTCTACAGTAGCCTGGTCCATTGCTGGTCCACTTTCTACAGTAGCCTGGTCCATTGCTGGTCCACTTTCTACAGTAGCCTGGTCCATTGCTGGTCCACTTTCTACAGTAGCCTGGTCCACTTTCTACAGTAGCCTGGTCTATTGCTGGTCCACTTTCTACAGTAGCCTGGTCCACTTTCTACAGTAGCCTGGTCCATTGCTGGTCCACTTTCTATAGTAGCCTGGTCTATTGCTGGTCCACTTTCTACAGTAGCCTGGTCCATTGCTGGTCCACTTTCTACAGTAGCCTGGTCCATTGCTGGTCCACTTTCTACAGTAGCCTGGTCCATTGCTGGTCCACTTTCTACAGTAGCCTGGTCCATTGCTGGTCCACTTTCTACAGTAGCCTGGTCCACTTTCTACAGTAGCCTGGTCCACTTTCTACAGTAGCCTGGTCCATTGCTGGTCCACTTTCTACAGTAGCCTGGCCGGCAAGCCTATCAGCTTGCTCATTTCCTACTACACCCGCATGTCCTGGCACACAAATAAACTCAAGTTGTATTAAGCTATCTTATCACAGACTTCACATATTGTCTTCAAGCCATTGCTGGTCCACTTTCTACAGTAGCCTGGTCCATTGCTAGTCCACTTTCTATAGTAGCCTGGTCTATTGCTGGTCCACTTTCTACAGTAGCCTGGTCCATTGCTAGTCCACTTTCTATAGTAGCCTGGTCTATTGCTGGTCCACTTTCTACAGTAGCCTGGTCCATTGCTAGTCCACTTTCTACAGTAGCCTGGTCTATTGCTGGTCCACTTTCTATAGTAGCCTGGTCCATTGCTAGTCCACTTTCTACAGTAGCCTGGTCCACTTTCTACAGTAGCCTGGTCCATTGCTGGTCCACTTTCTACAGTAGCCTGGTCCATTGCTGGTCCACTTTCTACAGTAGCCTGGTCCACTTTCTACAGTAGCCTGGTCTATTGCTGGTCCACTTTCTACAGTAGCCTGGTCCACTTTCTACAGTAGCCTGGTCTATTGCTGGTCCACTTTCTACAGTAGCCTGGTCCATTGCTGGTCCACTTTCTACAGTAGCCTGGTCTATTGCTGGTCCACTTTCTACAGTAGCCTGGTCTATTGCTGGTCCACTTTCTACAGTAGCCTGGTCTATTGCTGGTCCACTTTCTACAGTAGCCTGGTCCATTGCTGGTCCACTTTCTACAGTAGCCTGGTCCACTTTCTACAGTAGCCTGGTCTATTGCTAGTCCACTTTCTACAGTAGCCTGGTCCACTTTCTACAGTAGCCTGGTCCATTGCTGGTCCACTTTCTACAGTAGCCTGGTCTATTGCTGGTCCACTTTCTACAGTAGCCTGGTCTATTGCTGGTCCACTTTCTACAGTAGCCTGGTCTATTGCTGGTCCACTTTCTACAGTAGCCTGGTCTATTGCTGGTCCACTTTCTACAGTAGCCTGGTCCATTGCTAGTCCACTTTCTACAGTAGCCTGGTCTATTGCTGGTCCACTTTCTATAGTAGCCTGGTCCATTGCTAGTCCACTTTCTACAGTAGCCTGGTCCACTTTCTACAGTAGCCTGGTCCATTGCTGGTCCACTTTCTACAGTAGCCTGGTCCATTGCTGGTCCACTTTCTACAGTAGCCTGGTCCACTTTCTACAGTAGCCTGGTCTATTGCTGGTCCACTTTCTACAGTAGCCTGGTCCACTTTCTACAGTAGCCTGGTCTATTGCTGGTCCACTTTCTACAGTAGCCTGGTCCATTGCTGGTCCACTTTCTACAGTAGCCTGGTCTATTGCTGGTCCACTTTCTACAGTAGCCTGGTCTATTGCTGGTCCACTTTCTACAGTAGCCTGGTCTATTGCTGGTCCACTTTCTACAGTAGCCTGGTCTATTGCTGGTCCACTTTCTACAGTAGCCTGGTCTATTGCTGGTCCACTTTCTACAGTAGCCTGGTCTATTGCTGGTCCACTTTCTACAGTAGCCTGGTCTATTGCTGGTCCACTTTCTACAGTAGCCTGGTCCATTGCTAGTCCACTTTCTACAGTAGCCTGGTCCACTTTCTACAGTAGCCTGGTCCATTGCTGGTCCACTTTCTACAGTAGCCTGGTCCATTGCTGGTCCACTTTCTATAGTAGCCTGGTCCATTGCTGGTCCACTTTCTACAGTAGCCTGGTCTATTGCTGGTCCACTTTCTATAGTAGCCTGGTCCATTGCTGGTCCACTTTCTACAGTAGCCTGGTCCATTGCTGGTCCACTTTCTACAGTAGCCTGGTCTATTGCTGGTCCACTTTCTATAGTAGCCTGGTCCATTGCTGGTCCACTTTCTACAGTAGCCTTGTCCACTTTTACAGTAGCCTGGTCTATTGCTGGTCCACTTTCTACAGTAGCCTGGTCCACTTTCTACAGTAGCCTGGTCCACTTTCTACAGTAGCCTGGTCCACTTTCTACAGTAGCCTGGTCCACTTTCTACAGTAGCCTGGTCCACTTTCTACAGTAGCCTGGTCCACTTTCTACAGTAGCCTGGTCCACTTTCTACAGTAGCCTGGTCCACTTTCTACAGTAGCCTGGTCACTTTCTACAGTAGCCTGGTCCACTTTCTACAGTAGCCTGGTCCACTTTCTACAGTAGCCTGGTCCACTTTCTACAGTAGCCTGGTCCACTTTCTACAGTAGCCTGGTCTATTGCTGGTCCACTTTCTACAGTAGCCTGGTCTATTGCTGGTCCACTTTCTACAGTAGCCTGGTCTATTGCTGGTCCACTTTCTACAGTAGCCTGGTCTATTGCTGGTCCACTTTCTACAGTAGCCTGGTCTATTGCTGGTCCACTTTCTACAGTAGCCTGGTCCACTTTCTACAGTAGCCTGGTCCACTGTCTACAGTAGCCTGGTCTATTGCTGGTCCACTTTCTACAGTAGCCTGGTCTATTGCTGGTCCACTTTCTACAGTAGCCTGGTCCACTTTCTACAGTAGCCTGGTCCATTGCTGGTCCACTTTCTACAGTAGCCTGGTCTATTGCTGGTCCACTTTCTACAGTAGCCTGGTCTATTGCTGGTCCACTTTCTACAGTAGCCTGGTCCATTGCTGGTCCACTTTCTACAGTAGCCTGGTCCACTTTCTACAGTAGCCTGGTCTATTGCTGGTCCACTTTCTACAGTAGCCTGGTCCACTTTCTACAGTAGCCTGGTCTATTGCTGGTCCACTTTCTACAGTAGCCTGGTCCACTTTCTACAGTAGCCTGGTCCATTGCTGGTCCACTTTCTACAGTAGCCTGGTCCACTTTCTACAGTAGCCTGGTCCACTTTCTATAGTAGCCTGGTCCATTGCTGGTCCACTTTCTACAGTAGCCTGGTCCACTTTCTACAGTAGCCTGGTCCATTGCTAGTCCACTTTCTACAGTAGCCTGGTCTATTGCTGGTCCACTTTCTACAGTAGCCTGGCCGGCAAGCCTATCAGCTTGCTCATTTCCTGGCACAAAAATAAACCTAATTTTTATCAAGCTATCTTATCAGAGACTCCACGCATTGTCTTCAAGACCAACCCATCTTGATTTTCCTGAGCATACTCATCGAGTCGCAAAGACAAATTATCACAAACATCAGAAAGAGGCAGTCATTGTTTTTTGGCCACATTATGAGAAGACAAAAACTGGAACATGTTGTGACAACCGGACAGATTTGCGGAAAGCAAGCCTGGGTGAAAGTCTGTGTCCCCAGCTTTAGTTACTGCCAAGATCTCCATAATCAAGCTACTTATTGTCACGGCAAAGGTACCAGTCTTCCTTCACAGTTCTTCCTGTAATCTGTAGCCATAGAAGTAGAAGTAGGCCTCTTTCAGTCCTGTAGGACTATCGAGTTGTGCTGCTTGGGCGGCACCTGGCAGCAACGCTGGTGACCGTATATTCCAATGCAAGAGTTGACAATCTCTATCAAAGTTTTAGCATCTGTAAGACAAGGCAGGTCCCACAGTAAGTGACTGCATTTTATGCCTGTGCCTCCTGTCCTCAGTATGTTGGATCAGATTGCGCTCAAAGAGCACCAGTCCGTTTCGTACATCTCTTCTCCAGGAACATCTGTCTGTTGCAACTCTTTCCCACATGTCTGGATCTATGCCTAGGGTTTTCATATCTTGTTTACACACATCCCTATATCGCATTTGGGGTCTTCCGGTTGGCCTCTTCCCCGTGGCTAGTTCTCCATATAGGAGAACTTTTGGAATACGTTCATCCTCCATTCGAGATACATGGCCAAGCCACCAGAGGCGTCTTTGCTTGAGGAGAGAGTGTACATGGCCCAGCCACCAGAGGCGTCTTTGCTTGAGGAGGGAGTGCACTGTGGTAATATCCGTTCTTACTGATGGATCAGTTGTTCGACGTATGAGGAGATCCTGTGCTTTTACGCTCAGGCCAGAGGGAGAACTTTCTGAGCTTAATGTCACGGTATTGTACATTTGAATATTCAAACATGAGGCAGCACTACTTGACAAATATTCTCGTTTTTGGCTTTAAGAACGGGAAATTGAGTAAAGAACTGGTTGTAGTGAATGCAGGTCTGATGTTTGGCTAGCCAGCTCACAACAGGGGCAATCAGCAACCACACCCTTCAACTTATGCTGGAGGAGACTGAGCACTTATGGTCTTGTACTCAGTTCGGTCATGTAATTTTTCATCGAAGATCATCCGTCATACTTGAACATTAGTATCTTTTAAAAGACTGGAAATATGACAGATTAATCATCATCACCACCCTGCCAAATGGCAATGGCAATCATACAGACCTTAATCATTAGAGTTCTGGATCAATTCAATTGATGATATTCCTCCATGAAACCATATTAAGTTATCTAACTTAATTTCTCCCAGTTTGCTTCTTCTACTGCTAATCTTTCTGGTCATCATAAGGTTTTCCTATGCCCCTCTTCTCATTAAGTAGCCAACGAACACAGTTTGTCTTATTATTATGGTCATATATAATATTCTGCATTTATGAGCCTTTTTCTGACACTCGTCAGTTACTCTGGCAGTTCAAGATGTTTGAAATATTTATCTCAGAAACCGCATCTCTGTTTCTTCCGATGTGATTTCTGACTAGATTGTCCACATTCCAAGATAGACTGCAATACAGCAGAACAATTTCTGTATAACATTTTGGCATCCTCTTTCTGGCATTTAAAGAGATATCTTTCAATCTTCTGAAAAGCCACTACTGAGTCATTAAACATGTTATTGAAACAAGCAGTGTGAGCACTTACAATAAAATTAAATTTGTCCGAAGCAATTTTCTGCTATGGGCCTATGACATGATAGGACCATTACATTTTGTAGGCCTGGATGCACTGAGGAACAGCTGGCCAGTATTTTCCTCACTTAGCAGGTGATGTGCCCAGGTGTCAAATCCTTGTCCGACCGTGCTCATAACATTATCAACGAGTTCCCTATCAACATCACTAACACGCCTGCTACAATAAAACAAACTGTTGTACAAACCCACCAGTCTGTTTGTTCAAGTACCAAGGCCGAGCCCGCTTTCCCCAAAACATCAGTAGAGGTAGGCTCCCACAAGGCATCTGTACTTGGCCAGACTTTCCAGAGTGCAGGGAGTAAAGTGAAAACAGCTGGGGCTCACTCTTGGTTATAAGTTTGTCATGGGAAGATGTAGTTGTCACATTAACTGGCAAGTCATCTGCTAATCCTGGAATGTCAATGGAGTCAGCGAGAGAGTCCCCTCCCCAGCTGGAGGAAGTGCTGTGGAAAGCCAAACAAGATAACAGAAAGGCAGTAAGACACATGAACAAGAGCACAAAGGACTTGGTTAAGGGCCTATGCTCCAC
This sequence comes from Cepaea nemoralis, assembly GCA_014155875.1. NCBI lineage: Eukaryota > Metazoa > Mollusca > Gastropoda > Stylommatophora > Helicidae > Cepaea > Cepaea nemoralis. The sequence goes on along the minus strand of JACEFZ010028506.1, from coordinate 27,062 downwards.
TGGGAGGTGAAAGGCTGCTGCAGAAGTCAACGAAGATGCAGAAGTCAACGAAGATGCAGAAGTCAAGGAAGCTGCAGAAGTCAAGGAAGATGTAGAAGACAAGGAAGCTACAGAAGTTGAGGAAGCTGCAGAAGTCGAGGTAAGGACGCGTCATCAATAATTTATAAGGACAAGTCATCAATAATGTATAAGGACGCGACATCAATAATTTATAAGGATAAGTCATCAATAATTTATGCTGACACGTCATCAATAATATACAACGACAAGTCATCTATAATTTATAAGAACAAGTCATCAATAATTTATAAGGACATTATTATGTTTCTTTCCCGGACTCTTCTCTTATCATGGAATGTCAAAAAGCTAATTGATCTCTTGCCATTTCTTCTGCACCATAGTCCCCCATGCCAAAGGTGTCTGCAATGTCCTGTGTAAGTCTCTATGCTGGTTTACCTCTGCCTATTTTACAAGGAACCATGTCTTCCATCACTGTACTCTCCGAGCCATTTTGATGTATGAAATATGTCATGGTATTTCAGTTTCTGAGACACAAGTCTGTTTATGAGCCGGTTTTATCCGATGTTCAGATCTGAAAGGATATCAGTATTTTTCATCTTCTTGGTCCACGATATTATAGGAACTCTTCTGTAACATTTGAGCTCTAAAGGCCCAGTTTTCTTCTTTAGTGATGGTGAAATGGTCCCTAACTGTCACATGTTTCCAAGGAAAGATGCACCTTCAAAAACATGTTACTTGTTTGCTGGTGTTGTGCCATAGGTTCTTAATGCAGCTGAATCTCTGCATTGTTATGGCCAGCTTGCGTTTAATTTGTTATGAACATTCCTCATTGCTGCTGATTATGTAGCCAAGATATTCTCAGTTTGTTACATTTTCATTCTCTTCATTAAATCTTTTTTTGAATGTGGTTTCGATTGTACACATTATTTTTGTCAGAAAAATATTCTGATTTTCACTGTTTCATTCTTTTTCTTTCTTTTAATCCATTAGCAATATTTGAAAGGAGAACTGTGTCATCTGCATATCTAAGTTATGAAATTTTATTTCCACCAATTACACACAGATCACAATTATATTCTGGTCTCGTTTTTGACATATCTATTTATATTTTCTGTTAATAGGTTGGATAGGTATGGAGAGAGAATGCAGCCCTGTCATCACTAGAATTACAGTTCATCATTGATGGAAGAAGCACAAGAAAAAACAGCTGTTTCACACACATTGCTGCATAAGGCAAACCAACTAGTTCTGTGATGGGTTACACATTATGTTTTTAATCATGCAATTCACAAAATAAACCACTGTGGACAGCAGAAAAAGCATTTCACATGAAATCTACAGCTCACAGTGTCACACCAAGCACTAAGCTCAGCAGCTGGGTGGCAGAACCATGTACTACAAGTTTAAAATAAGGAAAATGCATAAGTAAACCGTAGTCAGAAGCAAAATACACTGCAAAGCCTTAACGGATCACCTGCCTGTGTGCCATATTGGACCGGAATTCCTCAGTATGTTTGACATGATTGACCTGATAAGAGTCTGAACAAAACATGAAATATGACTGAGAAGCTCAACGAATGGGAAAACACACCAGATACAAGCAAACATGTCAAATGAATTCTTTATCAATGGGACAACAAAATAACACACAAATAACACAAAAGAATACTGACCTGAAAGAGTTGGTTCTTGATTGTGGGGCAGGCACATCAAGATCTTCATGTGAAGGAGGTAGATAAACTGTTTCTAATTTCTGCAACATTTTTGTAATGTGAAGATAAACTTGTTTGCTAAGTATTAGACTTTTACATATACTAGGTCATAAAGCAGAGAGGTCAATATCTAGATAGCTTGGCCATATGGCATAATGTAGACAAAAACATAGAGCTGATCCACGACTCGTGTGAGAAGGTGAAATATGATTGCTCATGCTTATTGACATGGCACATGATGATGATGACCTGGAAGAGTTAGTTGCATTTCCTTTACAGGACATTGCAGTCAACACCAGCATTTTTTGCTGTTATAATGTCTTGGCAAGTTTATGTTCAGTAATTTGCCATTGCTTTCTGGAAAAAAAAATGTAAAAAACCAACGCAACACGGTCTGCGGCCAAATCGCGCACAGCTGTGTTTTGAATGTGGGTATGCAGGATCACGAACCACATCCGTAAGCCCTTCACCATGGAGCCGGCTAGAAGCCCAGGTCAATTTTAAAAAAATCTATCTCAATGGGATTTAAACTCATAATCACTAGACCAGCAGGCAAGCATGCTAGTTACTGCATCACGGCAGCTCTGTAGACAAGGAATGCTTCTATTATAAATACTGGAAAGTGAAAGGTAAGGGAGAAAAGAAGAAGAGGACACAGGCATACATGAACATTGGGGTTCAGACTTCATGCAGAGCTAAAGAGGACTGCTGAGAACAGGGGACATTGGAGTTGACTTCAACCCAAGTCTTCAGACTTGCTAAGATGATTATAATAATAATAATAATAATAATAATAATAATAACAATAATAATAATATAACTGATTCTTCTTCTTCTTCTTCGTTCATCCGGAGTTTTTTTCCGGATGTGATTGCGTTGTGCCTGTTTACAGCAGAGCTGCGTTCTTGCGCCGTTAGGCCGACACATCCGACTTCTGCGGGCATTTGTTGACCGGGTTAACCTTCCCGGATATAACTGATTCTATAACCATTAATGTTAAGTGCTAGAACAAACATGGGCAGTCATGACTCATCATCTCACACAAGCACCAGAGTTTTGGATCGGATCTGGGTTCTTGTCCCAATCATTCCATGTGGCTACACCATCCAGATATTTATTTCTTTGCGTTCCACATGCTCTTTTCCAATTGTGACTGCCAGCTGTCACTAAGTTTTTAAGTTAATTTCTCCTCATAATATCCCCCCCCCCCTACCACCACCAAATCATGGCTGTCTACGTCTAATTTCTCTAAACATGTTAAAGCAGACAAAAAATATCTTTTTAACTTCTACCAACAAAGATCCTTACGCATTTTTAGAACAATGATTTAGTTAGAGCTCTTCTGTGAAATAAAACAGAACTGAAACAGAAACAGACAACTTAGTACAATGGTTACCTCCTGTCAAGACTCAGATGAAGGAATAATAATAGAGAAGAAGAAGAAGTGAGTTAAACCTAGGAGACAAAATGTAAACAGAGTCATGTTGAGCTAAGATAATGTAAACAAACCTAAGCTAATGTCACTAGAGAGCTAAATATAGCGACTACTACTGGGCAGTAAATATATTAAATTGTGACTAACTGAATAAAGAATGATGGTCACAAGATAGGAAAAGTCATTAAGTGAGCTTCGTTCACACACTTATGTCCTGACCTACAAACATGGACCATGATACTTACCATCTGTTTAATGTCTGTGAAGTTAATGCTGGCAACTGCAATAATCTCCTCAAACTTGCCCTGGTGCACTGCTATGTTCAAGCTTTCAGATTCAGGTGAAGGTTTTTTACCCAGCAGCAATACACCGTCCTTGATAGGAGCTGGCAGTTGCAACTCAAGCTCACAGAACCTGTAGTTAAAATACGTAGTAGAGTAGTGGACCCTGTCACATGGCTTAAGATGGTTTCGGCATATGGTAAAGTAAGTTCAACAGTCTTTTTACATGCCTTAGGGAGTCTCCGTGGCAAAGTGGTCACGCACCTACCTTAAGCTCTGAAGGTTATGGGTTCTATTCTGGGCCATGTCGTTCGGTTCATGAGTGCAATGTTCTCTGAGACTCCCGGGGTTGTCGCTGGAGCTATGGAGTCTGTACTTTGTGTGATGCTTTTGGCAGGCTTCCCGGTGGAAAAAGCCACATGGGACAAATTTCGATGCAATAAAGTGTTCCTCTTGCTTTTTAAACCATTTTTAATGGTCATATTGTTTCCACAGGGCAACCCGTTAAAAGCATCGCACAGAGCACAAACTCCACTGATGATTCACTTGGGTCTCAGAAAAACTTGCACCCTGTGAAATGAATGATAGAGTGTTGAAAACTAACCTACAAAATTTGTAGCATGAAATTCAAAACTTAGTGAATTTATACACAGAAACCACAAACTATATATGTTACACAATTTACTGCCTGGTATATTTTGCTGCATTTCGTCAGATGCATACTGCAGAAATATATATCATACGAAGTGAATAAATGAATAATACTTTGGCAGACACAATTAAAATCATTGTCACCTGTATTGTTCGGACATGGAGAATTCAGTCATCCCCAATATTACGAGGGTAAGTTAATATGTAAGTCACAAATGGCTGTAAAAACATAACTAAATATGATAACAACTTGAAACCAGTTTATTTTTATACATACATTGTCCCTTTATGTCTCAACATAATTTCCACCAACATTGATGCACTCATCCCATCGTTTTATCAGTCCTCCCAAACTGGCTGCATAGAACTGCATGCTCTGTTTTCTAAACCATGTTTTGACTTCACATTCAACTTCAGCATCATTCGTGAAATGTCTCCCACCAAGGTGGGTTTTCAGTGTTTATGCTGACAAATCTTTGTCCCGTAAAGCAGTGCACAGCTGGGTAGAAAAAGTTACAAGGGCGAGTCAATAAGTAATTTACCCAGTTCTGTGGGATGGCTGGTAAATTAAAACAAAGCATGCAGTTTGATGCAGCCGGTTTGGGAGGATTGATAAAACAATGGGATAAGTGCATCAATGTTGGTGGAAATTATGTTGAGAAATAAAGGGACAATGTATGTATAAAAATAAACTGGTTACAAGTTATCATATTTAGTTATTTTTCTACAGCCATTTGTGACTTACTTATTAACTTACCCTCGTATTATCCCCAGCATGGAGATTACTCTGCAGTAAGCACCTGGTGAGATGCAGTGAAATATACCTGGCTATAAATGCAGTGAAATATACCTGGCTATAAATTGTGCAATATATCATTTGTGGCTTCTGTGTTAAACTTGTAGCATGAGATGGGTGGCATAATTTATTAATTAATAAAGATAAATTCAGAAAGACTTATTGAGGTAAAGGCCTGCACAGCACTAGCCACTGGTTGCGTAAAATGTTTATTTAAACTACCCTCTTGTAATGTGTCCTCACCTTTTCCTCCGTGCGGACATTGAATCGGATCCAGAGTGGAAAGCTGAAATAAAAATATATATAATTGTGTATGTTTTCTAGTTGTTTCTATTTGCTTGAGAAGGCTTGTCATCACAATATCCTCTATGTTCTGTCATTGTATTTTGTAAAATTGACCTACACTTCAAGTTGTTAAATTATTTACATTCCTACAGCTTTACCACAATTTAATCCATTTCATTTGGTGCCTGTTACAGAAAGAGTGACATTTCAAACATTCATTAACCTGTTAAGACAAATATGCCCACCGACTGTATGACAGAACTTCCAGCATGGGGATCATACAAAGACTGTTTTGAAGAGATGCCGTCAGAAGGTATGACAGAGTCATCAATGTTCAGCTCTTGCAAAGAACTAGACACATTCCAATGAAACAGAAGTTGTTGAAGAGTTACAGCATCAGACATTGGAGATAATATACATAGATGAAACCATAGTGGCGGGATAAGTGGGATCAACACCTTGTGCCATATATATTGAAAGACAGAAGATAAAATGGTTTGGCCATCTCATATCAGCACTGGCCCTATATCAAAGAACATCTGCTATAAGAGCAAGAAGACAATTGAGAAGAAAATGGATTAACGACATCAAAGACATTGTACAATCACATGGAATGACACTATCCAGTGCCACCCATCGGGCGCTGCTGCACAAATTATTCCTCCCTACGATGCTTGACAGCAAAAATGATGATGATGATGAAACCATGCAATTACATACATTCACAGTCTTTCTTCTGGAATACATATGGTCAGTGGAATAAAAGGGGACATAGAAATAAACACACACATACGAATTATACACTGAGATATATAGAATTGGAAAGATATTGGACACACTACAAGAAACAGCAAACGATTTTAGAGGAGTGCTTAAGACAGTTAAGAAAAGATATATACTACATTAAGCACAATGTTAGTAAATTTATCTATTAGGCCAATGTTAATAAATTTAACTATCTGGGTCAACTGTAATGGAAGACAACAGACGTGAGACAAAAATTAGAATTAGATTCGCAAGAGCAAAGAGGACATTTATAGTAAAACAGAAAATGATAAGTTCTTTGTGATTACTCAGAAGTGGAACTCATTATGCAGACCTGTATGGAGTATGATGATTCATGTGGCATGAACAACTTTTACTCCTATTTCATATGATCATGCAGATGATGAGGATAATAATGAAGATCTAATTCTCACATTAGTCCAATATCAGTTCAGTTTGCACAGAATAGATATCATCACTATAGCCATATTAATTTCTCCTATGACTTACCAACAAGAAACACACAACACAAACAATGGCAACAGACACAGGAAACACACACAAAAATAACTGGAGCAGAAACAATTAAAACCAGAACCTGGAAGACAATTTAAAATGATTGTCAACTGCAACAGGTCATGTCAATAACTTACCACTGTGATGAGATCTTTCCTTCGACTGACGAGCTGCATGGGGTCTGTCAATAAATCCTTGATTTATTTCATGAGTCTGAAACAAAGGGGATGAAACTTGAACTGTTTTGTTACCTAGCATTCTCTATCTAGCCTTTCTGCACCACAGAAAGGTCAACCGGGTCAACAAATACCAGAAGAAGGTGGATGTGTCGGCCACAAGGTGCACATAACGCAGCTCTGTTGTAAACAATCAAAACGCATTTACACCCAACTAATAGTATACCACAACAAGCAATGATGTAGGTATACATACATACCTACACACACATATTCATACATAAATACCTCATTTACACAAACACTCACAGTCATACACCCAGTCAACAACACATCAACAAAGACTCTCTCACAAACATACAAACTCACAAGCATTCACTCATTGAATTCCTTGGACTGCCAGAGTAACTAATGACGATTGCCTGAAAGAGGCTAATTAAACTAGAATATTATATACAATAAGAAAGCGACAAACAGCTTTCTTTGTTCATGTGATGAGAAGAGAGGCATTGGAGAACATCGTGACAACTGGAAAGATTGAGGGAAAAAGAGGCAGAGGTAGACCAAGAGAAATGATGCTGGATGGATTGAGATGATGGCATGGAGGAATATCATCAGCAGAGTTGATCCAGAACACCAAAGACCGAGATATGTAGAGAGATATGAATGCCTATGCCAGCTAGCAGGGCACTTGATGGTGAAGAAGAAGAAGAAGAAGAAGAAGAAGAAGAAGAAGAAGAAGAAGAAAGAAGAAGAAGAAGAAGAAGAAGAAGAGGAATAATAATAAGAAGAAGAAGGAGAACTAAAAGAAGAAGCAGAGGTGAAGCAAGAGGAAAAAGAGGAGGAGAATGAGAAATAAGAAAAAGAAGCAGAAGAGAAAAGAAGAGAAGGAGGAGGGAGAAGAAAAAGAAAGAGGGAAGAGGAGAAAGATAAGAAGAGAAAGGAGGAGGAAGAGAAGAAGAAGAAGTATTTATAAAAGGCCCCAGGTCTTACCTCTTCATCTGGTCTGTCCAGAACTGGCGTCTTTAACACGTTTCCATTATATGTCACAGAACATTTGAGGTCAGTCTGCTGCAGCCCTTCAGGACAGAAGATGCGAATGAACAAGGAATGATCAAACTCAGTTTCATGAGTCCAGGTCTCAGCATCTTGTGTGGGTTGCTTGACTACCACTGGCTCATGACTGCACTCATCACTTGGAATTTTCTGTAAAAATCAAGCAGGATTAAGATCATGACTAAAACCAAATTCACTGCACTCGGAAGTAGCTCATAAGTGCATCCCAGATGTCAGTTCTGGAGATTTTCATTTGTGTGTGTGTGGGTTCACTCAATTTGAACTCAAGCGTAGTCCATATATATGCTACTGCTTCTAGTGCACTGGACTGATTTTTGCATGTGGATTAGCATTCCCTATTACCAGGGCCCATAGCCATCAGATGAACCCACTCCGTCTTCTGGGGTACTTGTACTTTACATCCCCAAGTCAAGCATGAGAAGTCAACATTTAAGTCCAACTGACCAGTGTGTGATTTAAACCCATCAGCACAACAGAAGTTTAAGAACGAGTGCTTTTATTCATCCAGCCAAGCTGACTTCCATTTTCCTAGTTAAAAGAAGATAGCTTGGCTACAACTTTCTCTGCATTGCAACATACTTCTAGGAGAAGAGCTACCATTCATCTTGGCTGGCAGAGTTGTTTCTCTTTCTTTTTCTTTCGATTTGCTCATGGCTGGTTGGATTTTGCAGCTAAAGTTGTCCATGAGAAGGGGAAGTCACTCTAATGCCAACCCTCCTCAGTCACCTCTTATGACATACATGCTAGGTTGCAGTGTTACTATTCTAAGCTTCCCTTATTAGCCTTGGTAACACGCAGGCATTCATTACATGTCTGTCATGGACATAAAAGAATTAAGACGGACACAGTTTGGTAGAATAGAAATCACACACTACAACCGTAGTTTAGGGTTAACTTTGGGAAAACACTAGAATAAACACAGGGTCAGTAATATTCAGTGAGCTCGGTGGTTCATGGGAAACATAGAGGTCACAGGTAACAACTTGAGCAGGAAAGTTGACTGGACTCGGCATTCAGGCACTGGACAGCTTAAGGAATAGACACACACAGACTTCAGTCAATAGTTCTACACACCATCTACACGTTATTGAAGAATTTAACAAAATCAAGATTGAAGCAGATTTCACACAACGATTAGTCACTCCAACAGTCAGTGGAGCCCTGTCACACAGGTTATAGTGTATGATTATTATTCTACCAACCTATGTCTGTCTTAACTCTTCTCTGTCCATTTTATCCAAAATTTATTTAAGGTAACCCCCCCCCCCCCTCTCTTTTCTTCTCCCCCCCCCCTCCCCCCCCCCCCCCCCTCCCAATTAATCAGACAACAAGCCAAAGTAAACTAACTTTTGCAGATGGCAGCATGGATGTCTCTTTTACAGGTACAGAGTGGATTGGTAACTCTGGTACCACTATGTTTTCAATATTGTTTAATTCATCTGCCTCTTCACTGTTCACTGAATCGAGATCTGTGGATGAGATGTAGAAAATTATAATATGGAGTTAGATGAGAAAACAAAGGTTGTATTGTTGGGTTATAAGAGACAGCAAAAGTTGTAATGTAGAGTTAGATGAGATAGCAAATGTTGTAATGTAGAGTTAGATGAGATAGCAAATGTTGTAATGCTAGAGTTAGATGATATAGAAAATGTTAATGTGGAGTTAGATGTAGATAGCAAATGTTGTAAGTGTAGAGTTAGATGAGATAGCAAAGAATATAATGTGGTGTTAGATTTTGTGCGAATCTGAATCCAAGAGCACTGGGTTGGAAGACAAGCATCCTAGCCACTAATCTACTGTAGCTCCCATCTGCTATGGGACTACCTTTTAATTAATTATTTTTGGTTAATAAAAGCAATGCCCCAGCACTTGGGACACATGCATAAGCAATCCGTCTGCCTGAGCAGATACCAAAGTGTCTGATACTAACTACATCCACCACACGCTAGTGGGACACCATCTAACATGTCCATGCAATAAAACACGTAGCACTAATTTGTGGCATTTATTACATGAACATAACCCAAAAATAAATAGCCGTAAGTATTACCTGTTTTCTTGTCCTCTTCACTGTTCTGACCTTGTATGGAAACTTGATCCCCACTGACTTCATTGTCTTCTTCTAAATTAGCATCTCCTTCATTGGTGTTGGACGATTTCAGAGCATAAGCCTGTGGGAAATCAAGAGAATACATTTTAATGCATTTATTCTTCCAACTCTTCTTCCTTAAATATGACTTCCTCCTCCTTCTTCTTCCTCTTCTTCTCCTCTCCTATTCCTCCTCCTCCATCTATTCCTTCTTTCTTTGAGCTAAAAGGATGTTGATTCTGTTGTGTCTCTTTACAGCACAGCTGCGACATGTGGCTTGTCAGTCGGCACATCCAACTTTAGCAAGACATTGGTTGTGACTAGGATTTGCTTCCTTCTTCAGTTCATATTTTCTCTGTCAAACTTCAGAGATGCAGCATGTGTCCAGGACTACCAGCTGGTAAATGAGTATACTCCTTGACCAGCTCTATATCAGTGACCCTGTCAGAAGCTACAAATACAAATAGCTGTCTGCATTAATCTCCTTTCCTGCATCTTTAATCCACATTAAAATACATGGTTAGTCACTCAGTACATTATTAAAGATCTGATCATCCTCATCAAGAACATCTTCAGTCCTTGTACTGGCCATGAAGCTTCCTGATCCTTCCCATTCTATAACTGTCTGTCCTGTGAGCCGAGTCAGGTCTTAGTCTATATGACTGTGCTACTGTATGACAGTAGATGGTACTACCTGCTTTCTGTTAGCGCCGAATGTTGGGCGGCTGCTCACCAAACCTGACACCCAAGATAGTGTCAATGGTTTCAAGTGGAGGAGTGTAATTGGGAGGGTAGAAGCCTTATCCTAATGCAAGGAAATGCAACCTAAAGACTAAATTTCATGGCAGGGCAGACTAGGTCCTAAGCTTTGGTTGGAAACTAGTCTAGAATCGAAGCTCTGACAGGCGGACAGTTAGAGAACTGCGCTGCTGATCCGGCAGCCTCTCTTCTTCCAGATGTATTGGTGTTACCTTTCTTCTGAGTAAACTAGGCAGGCCAAGAGAGGGATGATGCTGCATGGGCAAAACATACTCTCTACAATTCAGCAGAGGCTTTATGCTATGGAGAGGATATTATGCTTTTATTTTAAAGCATGACATAACACACCAATGTCTATCAAGGCAGCAAGGTGCCAGTAAGTGTCTTGTGTGTGCTCAGAGATTCTACGCATGTCTGCCTGTTTTTATTACTGTTGTCCTTGGTCTACCCATCTTCTTTTCCTAATTATTGTGCCCTCCAGTACTGCCTCTCCTTTTATTTTTTAATCTCTTAGGATATAACAAAGCCAAGACAGTCTTCGGTTTTTAGGTTATTTGTTCTGTTATATTTTCCAGAACTTGCTCATTTGTCAATTTTTAACTCCATCCGGTTCTTCTCATTGTTCAGTGACACTGTATCTGTTATGCCTCAATACATTTTTTCATCCTGTTTTCCCATATTTCAGAACCATACAATGAAACTGGCCAGATTTACATTTAAAGGCTTCAGTTCCGCAGAGAAGTGGTATATTTTTTAAATATAAAAATGTTTGTGTTTTATCTGATAAATAGTAAAATATAAATACAAATGCGACATAGTATCCATGATAAGTGAGACTTCACTGACCTACTTTATCAAATGGCCTATGTCACCAGTTAATCTCTCTTCAGTTAAACTTCAAGTCTGCCAATGTGATTATATTGTTGTCTACTCTAAATATTCCCATTATCAATGCAACTTATTTTATCAATGGGTTTTGACAAATTGATTCCTGAAGGTAATTTTCTGTTTTTCCCTTTCCAATGATGACACGCAAATTCATGAAGCGTTCCACATTTTTTCTCCCCCGATGGTGTTTCCACCTTGGCGTGGTGGGGGAGCTTGAGTTTCTCAATGACCCTGAGAGCTATGCCGGAGATAGCGTAGCTACTAGCAGGGCCTCCCAAGCCGGACAGGTCAAAGGGTAGAGAACAGACAAAGAGAAACACCCTGGTCCTCCAGGTTGGGGGTTGAAGCATGGGGTTAACATCCCCACCTTTGTAAAAACTATTTTGTTACGAAACAGATAAATAAGCCTCAAATTCGGACTGACTTATTTGGACAGCGACTGGCAAGAGAAGGTCAACCAGAGAGACGAATGGAGACGGCTTGTATCTGTAGCAAAGAACCTCAATGGCTCGGAACGCTGAAGAAGAAGAAGTTATCTTTGGTTGCATGTAGCATTATTTAGTTATTTTTATTAGGTGTTTATTTACATGAGCATGTCCCTGATGGTTTATTAAAACACAGTGTTAGAAGTCTTAAAACACAAACCTGAACATGCTCGAGCCCTAACTTAGCTTTCTCTTTGATTGTTTCAATATGAAACTTCCAACGGCGGCCATGACTTTTGGCAGTTGCCACTTTTGCAAATAGCCTTTCCCAATTCAGGATACGCTTTTCCCTGGCCATTCTCTTCGACTGGGATAGAGAAACAAGGGAAATTAATTAATGTGGGTTAAAACAACAAAACTCTTGTTAACGCTATCCTAGATGAACATCAAACAACTGTTCACATTCCAACATACCTCCCCACAGTTGTGACGTTCCATACATAACCAGTCTTGCACACCCTGCTCCTTTGTGAGCACGAAGTACAAATGAGCAAACACACTTTATTTTAAACAGCTTAAGAATGTGACAAGCAGGCCTGCCTTACAATCTTCTATTGGTTTCAACAATCATATTAACCATGAAGAATATAATTTGCCAGACTAAATTCTACATTAATGCTTACTATAATGGCCCTTACATACATCATTGTCTTATTTTCATATGTAAAGCTGACACTGAATAAATCAGATTTTAAAAGGTAAATATGTTGTAAATTTAGGAGATAAGAATTTATATTGTGTTGAAATAAAATATAAACTAAATAAGAAGTGAAACAAATACTTAATCATGTCTCTATTATAACATTTTAGCAGAGTGGAAAAATACAAAAATATTTTGATGATTTAACCCTTTACAGGTCACAGCGGCCAATTCCGGCCGATGCCATAAAACGATCGTAGCGTCTGATTCCGGCCGATACTATTATGCATTGTAAAAACGCGATCTCTCGGCTTTCCGACACTTCCGACGGCTAACTTTCGCTTTCGCCGACAGCTTGACAACGTGGCCGCCATTTGTAAACGCGATAGTATGAATTTGAACGGACTTTTACGGACAATTTTTGATAGTTTTCGGGATTTTTACGCTGTTTTTCAAAATGGATTTTGGCGATTCTTCAAGTGATAGCCGAGATTTCGCTAGGTTCAATTTAAATGACATTAAAGGGCACGAAGTTGACTATTAATTCGGCGCTAGATATCAGTGCAAAGCGTTACTTTGCATTAGCAGTCTGAGTCGGACTTTAAAGAAAGTGATTATGATTCTGAAAATGTGTTTGTAAATTGCCGTAAAGATGACGGAAAATCACAAACAACATGCCGTATTTCGTAAATATTTGTGTTCATATATGGATTACCGACAACAATCACATGAGTAACATATTCTGCATGCTTTTCCCTTCATTGTGTTGTTTATTTAACTAAAATCGGTTGACTAACACCTTATTTGTGATGTTTTTACTAATGCGACCCGAAATTTTACCGAACCTGAAAAAATCTTGCCCGTTCAGGGCTAGAAAACGGACAAGTGTCTGCCCTGTAAAGGGTTAAACAGACAGATTCTCAGCAAACTAGCATATAGGAAATCATATATAAAATTAACTCACCATATTAATTACATACCCGAGGAAAGCACGAGAAGAAGAGGTAGGAACATGATAAGCAGAAGTAGAATAGTGAGGTGTTCTGGTGTAAGATGCTACATTTTGAACAGAGAGGTAAGAGAGCTCTGCAACAGTTTCCATGGTGATGATACATCAGTACCAACTAACAAACTAACTAACCAACCAAATAAAGGGCTTAAAAGTGAGAGGATCTGCTTCATTGCACTGGGTATTATCCCATATTGTTTGATCTCTTTCCACAGAGCAGCTTGCTCAAAGCATCACACAAAGCACAAACTCTGTAGTATCGGTGACAACTGCACAGAGCACAAACTCTGTAGTCTCGGTGACGACTGCACAGTCTCAGAGAAAACTGCACTTGTGAACTGAATGAGGCAGTCTGGAAACAAACCCACGATCCTTGGAGCACAGGGCAGGCAGCTTAACCACTTTGCCATGGAGTCCCCCTAAAATTGTTCCCTGAAGGTGAATCACAACCAGCCAACCAATTAATCAGCCAGCCAACCAATCAATCAGTGATTGGATGACTGTCAAGAATTTTCTCTTGCTGTCTCCAATTTCCACTCTTTCTATAAATCTTTCCTGCTGTCACAACATGTTCCAGTTTTTGTCTTCTCATAATGTGGCCAAAAGATGAAGACTGCCTCTTTCTGATGTTTGTGATAAGTTGACTTTGTATCTAAGCCTCCTTCAAAATGTCCAGATTGCTCATTATAACTGTCCATAAAATTTTCAGCATTCTTCTATAAAACCACACCTCCATCTGATATTTTTGATTTGGGCGCAACTGTGTTGTGTCTGTTTACAACAGAGATGCAAAAGTTGCCAGTTGAGAACAGCCAAATGCATGCTGATCAGCCCTCAAAGGAAGGCAAGGACAGAGCATGGGTATTCCTTGTCATCCAAGGAGCTTTCTATAACTGCAGAGCCTACACATAACGCTTTGTGTAGTTTTGGGCTCACCCACTGAATTATCACATCTTGAACATGGCTGCTTAGCCTCACTTCCATATTTTAAACCTCCTGTTCATTTTAAGCCTCTCCTCATGAGACCAGACATTTTTTGTTTGACTGTAGTTTATGTTCTTGCTTCTATATTTAAAAAAAAAAAACATACCTGTTCATCAACCAGCTGTAAACGTCTGATAGCAATATTCAGTTGTTTCTGTTTGCTTTCAAAACTTGCATACAGTTTTCTCAGAGCAGTGTTGTTCTCCTCCCATGAAGCTGAGTATATTCGAACCAATCTCACCAGCTCTCCAACAGGAAGACCCAGCTCACTTATGCTGCATTACAAGAAATGTTGACTGTAATAACATTCAAATAGCACCCACATCAATAATAACAACTAAGTACTAAACAATTAAATTAATACATGCAGAATACAATGCTGATCGCAGACATTTAATCAAATTGGTTTATCACAGAGACTTAGGTAATTATGTTAGAATATTAATTAACAAGCAATTCATTAGTTAATTAATTAGATAATTAGTTAGTTAATTAGTTAGATAATTAGTTAATTAATTAGTTAGTTAATTATCTTAGTAATCACATTAATTAGTTAATTAATTAGTTGGTTAATTAATTAGTTGGTTGGTTGGTTGGTTGGATAGTTAGTTTAGTTAGCTTGACGTGTCCATAACAAAATGGCCAAACTACTTGCCTCATGCTACACAAGTCACAGGTTAATTTTTGGATTCTGTCATTTGGTTCACAAGTTAAGAACTGAAGTGGTTGAACTTATCAAGGACACAAATATCTGTGGAGGAATATGACTGCCTGCAACAGCCAAGGTGACTAATCTGTGGCCACTGGTTCCTTTTTTCTAATCTTGGTATTCAGGGTCCATGATTGACAGGTATACAACTGAAAGAGCACCATGTATCATCACAAATATCCTTTTCGGACTTCATGGACAGACAGAGATCTGAATAACAAAGACATGAACAATAGATTGCACGATTTATTGCCTGGCATATTTCGCTGCATTTCGTCAGGTATATACTGCAGAAACCACAACATAAAATAAAGTAATAAGATAAATCCCTCAAGCTGAAATTTACACATATTCGCCCTTCAATGACCCTTTGTCAGCCACAGAAAGACATGATAGTCAGCTTAAAATTACCATGGTAGACAATTGGAATTATTGTGTGAATATGTGTATATTTCAGCAAGAAGGATTTATCTAGTTACTTTAGTTTATTTTGTGTGATGTCTGCAGTATGCACCTGACGAGATGCAGCGAAATATGCCAGGCAAATAAATTGTGCAATCTATTGTTCATGTCTTTGTTATTCAAAGACAGAGATCTGTTCTTTACATTTGCTTGGATTAGTCTCTGCAAATCTCTGCTACCTTGTTCAATCTGTTGTTATCAATGACCCTGTGTCAGCCATCTTAAAACTCACGGCTCAAAACTTTCAAGCCTCACTGGATGAAATGAATGGTCATCATCATACTTGATGGACAAACACCATCAATGATATCTGAATCTGTCTACTTGTCTCAGCAATGGCACACTACTGAATGTAAACTTACCAAGGAAATCACTAACAACAAAAAATGCTAGGTTGTTTGTGATGTCCTGTAAAAGAACATGCAACAAACTTTTTAATTCTTTTCTTTTACAACATAAATAAACAAATGCAACTACAGCAGAACTATTCAACATGGGATTCTCACCTTCTGAAAGCTCTCCCCGTGATTAGTGTCAGGTGAACCACTAATGGCGACGGCAAATCATGTTTCAGCATTTCATCTTTGAAGTCCAACATCTGTATATTTAACAAATTACTTTAATAATAATTATCATACATTTATGTACATCCACAAATTACAAGGACAGCAATAGATGCTCTTCATCAGTCTCTAATTCTTCCTCTTCTTCTTCATTTATCTTTTGTGAGGAGAATGTGTTACACCCAGCTATGCAACTCAAGGGTCAGTGTGTCTGACTTTGGCATGCCAGTGGTTCTCAACCTTTTTTGCCCATGCCTCCCTTTACCATATGTTCAGAACGTTATTCCCCCCCCCCCTTTCGAATTTCCTCTCTATAAATCCCCCACCCTTACACAGTATGCATAAAAATGGAAACTAATGGGGGGCTGCGTGGTCTCAAGGTATGGTGTCCGCCTCGAGTGCTGGAGGTCCCGGGTTCGGGTTCATGCCCTGGTTAGGACCGGGATATTTTCACGTAGACTTCTAGTAATAAAATTTCCCCTGGTCTCTGGGTAGTGAGATCGGACGCCCGTGTGTATTGCTGCGCACATAAAAAATCCCTTGGCAGTTGGAAATCGAAAAAGAGTAGCCTAACTGGCGCTGCCCGGGCAAAATTTCGAGTTAAAAATCTACCCAAAGTATTTCAGGATCCTCGCCGGTGCTACAGGAGTTCGTGCACTGAGCTGAGTTTCTCTCCAGACTCAGGTTTGAGTTAGGAGGAGAACGGAGCACTTATGGGTTACACCCATGTGCCGTGATGTTGATCCATCGAACTAAACTAAATTATGGAAACTAATTTTAATAACACAAACTAGAACAAGTCTAGATATCTACATAAAACGTGATTTGCAGGTCTACTTACGTTATAAAACGAATTTCATTAGGGCGAGAAGTACAGAACCGTAAAATTTAGAGGGAAAAACAATATCAAGTAACTGGTTATTGTATTAATGCGATCTTGAAATAATCTTAATTCCCCCCCCCCCCCCCCCCCCCCCCCCCCAAACCCTAAAATTCCCCCTGGGAGGGGATTCCCCACCGGTTGGGAACCACCACTGGTCTAAACAGATTCCATCTAAGGTAATGGGTGAAACATGGCCAATGAGCAGACAAGCTGAAAAACATCTAATGGCAGTGGAGATGTGGTTCTGAGGAAAATGCAAAGAATACATAGGCAGACAGAAAAATCATGAGCAAGTCCTACAAGAACAAATGAAAACTGTAAATAGATAAGTAAATAGCTGGATGGCTTGGCTAATGGTACCAGTAGTAGTCTGATTATCTTGGGTTAAGAGAAAAGAACAAATGCATCCATACTTCAAGAGCTGAATATTGAAGAAGGTTGGGTATTAAAGACAATAAAAGAAAGAAAATTGAAATATTTTGGTCACTTGAAACGTCACGAAAGTTTGGAGAGAACAACAATGAAGGGGTATATGCCTGGGAAGAGAGGAAGAGGAAGGCCAAAGAGAAGATGGGTGCAAGATGTGACAGATGATCTCCAGATGGGTGTATCGGACGCAGGACATCTTGCTTATGATCGAGAGGTTTTCCGGAAGGTTGTTATGGGAGCGAGGTTCTGCAAAGGACATGCTGCTGAATGAATGAATGAGTAGTCTGATTATGTGTCCTTCATTCATTCATAATGTGCCATGTCGATAAGCGTGGGCGGTCATGTTCTGCCATCTCACTCGATCACCAGAGTCGTGGATCAGCTCCGTGTTTCTGTCTCGACCATGCCACATGGCCAAGCCATCCAGGTATTTAATTCTTGGTCTTCCCCTTGGTCTGTTCCCTTCGATCTTGCCAGTTGTCACCAAGTTCTCCAATTCATTTCTTCTCATAACATGCCCAAAAAATTTTGACTGTCTACATCTAATGTCTCTAATCAGTTTACGATCTTCATTTGTTTCTTGAAGGACTTGTTCATTGGTTTTTCTATCTGTCCATGGTATTCTTTGCATTTTCCTCAGAAACCACATTTCCACAGCCATCAGATGTTTTTCAGCTTGTCTGCTCATTGTCCACGCCTCACATCCATATAAAAGTACAGGTTCTATGTAGCACTTCAACACTCTTTTTCTCGTTTCAACTGATATCATTTTATTGGTCAGTATGTTTTTCATCTTGCAAAAGGCTACCTTCACTATGGCAATTCTTGTTCTAATCTCTTTAAGGCATCTCCCATCAGATGTTATGACTGTTCCGAAGATAGTTGTACCGATTCACTTGTTTAAGAATATGCCCATTTACTTGTATATTACATTGTGGTATTTCTTCCTTCTAGTGACGACCATAATCTGTGTCTTCTTACAATTCAATTCTAACCCAGTTGTTCACTGTGTGCAACAACCGCATCTACTAAATTTTGCAGGTCCTGTTCATTGTCTGCAATCAAGACTGTATCATCTGTGTATCTAATGTTATTGATGTATCATCCCCCAGTGTTGATTCCTTCCATATCTTCTATATTTCTGAAAATATATTCACTGTACAGGGAAAAAAGATCTGTGTCCTTCAGGCCTTTTTAAATAAGAAGATACTTATTTAACGCAATAACATTGACAAAAGTACTGACTGAAAGACTTAAGTCAAAGATGATCTTCATTGTACTTAAAGTTGTTTACTAGCACTAATACGAGGGTAAGTTAATAAGTAAGTCACAAATGGCTGTAGAAAAATAACTAAATATGATAACAACTTGAAACCAGTTTATTTGTATACATACATTGTCCCTTTATTTCTCAACATAATTTCCACCAACATTGATGCACTTATCCCATCGTTTTATCAGTCCTCCCAAACCGGCTGCATAGAACTGCATGCTTGTTTTCATTTACCTGCCATCCCACAGAACTGTGTGACTTACTTATTGACTCGCCCTCGTAACTTTTTCTACCCAGCTATGCACCGCTTTACGGGACAAACATTTGTCAGCATAAACACTGAAAACCCACCTTGGCGGGAGACATTTCGCGAATGACGCCGAAGTTGAATGTGAAGTGAAAACGTGGTTTAGAAAACAGAGCACGCAGTTCCATGCAGCCGGTTTGGGAGGACTGATAAAACGATGGGATAAGTGCATCAATGTTGGTGGAAATTATGTTGAGAAATAAAGGGACAATGTATGTATAAAAATAAACTGGTTTCAAGTTGTTATCATATTTAGTTATTTTTCTACAGCCATTTGTGGCTTCCTTATTGACTTCCCCTCGTACTTCACTCTCTTGTTTGTTGGATCATGCCAGTAAACTCAGCACAGTGGATAAACTCTGCAGCACCAGTGTGGGTCAAGAATGTGTATACCAGAATGTTAGAAATATCCCATTGTAGGTATGTGTTGATATTTTGAAATGTAGTCAGAGAAGCAGCCTATTCAGCCTACACATTTTTACAACAGGAAAAAATGGAGAGAAAAAACAGGAAAATTAAAGTCAAACTTACTTCTTGCATTGCATCATGCACCAAGGAAAATGAACTGAGAACTCTATCACACAGCCCATTAAACATATCAAGATCTTCATTTGTGATGTCTTGAACAGCCTCGTTGTCTCCATACTGAACAATGACATCCTTGTGCTGTGAATATAAAATATGGGAAACTAATATGAACTAATCAGGTATATTTTGTTAATCACAAGTCTAGAGGTTTTCAACCTTTAAGTTCAGAGTTTGAAGATATAATATTTAAAAATACTTCTTCGGGTGCCTGGTCTGGCTTACACCTCAGTGATCATAACTCTTCAATCCTCTCTGTCATTGACATTTAGATAAAGTTCAACATCAGCATGTGCCATACCAATAAGCATGAGCGGTCATGTTTCGCCATTTCATACGATCACCAGAATCATGGATCAGCTCTGTGGTTTTGTCGATCACGCCATGTGGCCAAGCCATCCCGATTTTTACTTCTTGGCCTTTCCCTTGTTCTTGTCCCCTCAATCTTGCTAGTTGTCACCAAGCTCGGCAGTTTATTTCTTCTTATAATGTGGATAAAGTTGGTGTTGTTTATATTACTTTGTGTGGCCCAACTATTTAAGCTTTCCACACACATATTTCTATGCCTTCCTATGCCACTCTTGCCTAGTATGTTCCACATAATTAACCATATATTTGTTTCAGTTTAAGAAATTAAACAAAACACACAATGCATGTTTACACCAAATCACAATTAGAGCTAAAAAAACACACAATAAAGAACAAAATATTACCTCTGCAAGATTATTTTTATCTTCTACTTCCATCACAAGATCTTCAGCGAGAGACATTCTGATGTTTTGCATACCTGAGCATTTGGATATTGACACAAATCCAACATTAATAAAGTTCTTCTATTTACAGTCTTTAGAAACAATCTTTTATTTTTATCATGTTTAAATTGTGTTGTACTTAATTTATTGCTCCATAATTTTATTCATGAACACACACAAAATAAATATGATATACATACAATATATCATGACAATAGTCTCGGAAAATGAAAATGACGGTGTTCACATTTCTGTAAAGCATTCAGCAATATATCAAAACAGTGGAGGTCATTACAATGTGAAAATACCAAATGGAGAAAAGGAAACAAAAACAAATGGAGATATGAAGATTCTTTCAATTGGTTCCCCATTTACGTACATTCTTTTATTTATTCACGCCCCTAAAGAACAGTAACATGTTTCCCCTGTTCAACCTTAGTGAGGTTATAACAGAAGTCTTTGATTTGGTTTTTCCCTTTCTTTACATTGTCCATTTTCATTCTTTTTGTGTGTTTTTTAACGTTTTATTTTTCTGATATGTTACCACAGCTGCAATATATGAACAACTGTAATCTGATAGTCCATCAATATTTCATCGATTTATTATTTCTTCTCAGTTATCTCCACTATATATTTCTGATATGTTAACATAGCTGCAAAGTATGAACAACTGTAATCTGATCGTCCATCAGTCAGTCATTGATTTATTATTTCTTCTCAGTTATCTCCATTATACATTACACTATATATATATATATTTATATATTTGATGTTACACAGCTACAACAATATATGAACAACTATAATCTGACCACCCATCAGTCTAACAAAGAAGCCACACACATACACAATGTGTTGCCTGGCATATTTTATACATACACAATGTGTTGCCTGGCATATTTTGTACATACACAATGTGTTGCCTGGCATATTTTTTGCATCTTGTCAGGAGCATTTTGCAAAGTTATATATCAAATGAAGTGAATAAATTAACCCTTTTCTGACTGAAATGCATAACATATATAAATTATAATCACTGATACTTTCTGCATATAGAACATTTCTTATCCCTACAACAATCACACTTTTTATCTGTATAACATGGGTATTAAACACCTGGCTACATTCTGATAAATATGAGTGGTCAATGTTCGTAATCTCATCGATCATCAGAATCTAGGATCAAGTCTGTGTTTATTTCTCCAAATAGCATGCACAAAAAAATCTTAAATTTTAATTCTAAAATCAATTTACGGTGTTCTTACAGAACTACCTAATTAGTTTTACTGTCCGTCAATAGTATTCTTTGCATTTTTATTTTCCTCAGAAACTACATTGCTAATGCTAGGTGCATTTTCTTGTCCAGGTGCCTTTAATAATGTCCCACAATCATGGTATTGTTGGCCAGCCTGAATCCGACTTCCACAAACGATGTCTTGAATTACTTGACCACTTAGTTAAAATCGTTAGTTAACACTTCAGAAAATCATGCATTTTATATTTTAAGAAAACAAAAACTTAAAGCTGAAATTATATTATTAATTACTTAGAACCAGGCGAGGAGTGGGTACAAGTGCCAACATATTTCTGTATGTCTTTTTCTGTTTGCATCCAACTAGACATAAAATGCAAGAAAATCTGGCTGCTGTGGAGGCGGAAGTACAAGTGTTGATTTTCGAGAATTCGTTAGACGGTGATGCTGTCATTTACACAGGTGGGTCGGTTGTCCGACATGTGAGAAGGTCATGGGCCTTTACGGCTCAGGCCGGAGGGAGAATTGTGAAGGAGGACTCTGGTGCTTTTAGCTGAGACCACAAGTAGCCTGACTATGGAAGTCATGGCAGTAAGTAAAGCAATAACATGGCTCGAGACACAGACATTCACTAGGGCATGTTTCATTAGCGACTCAATGAAGCATGCTCAAGAGGATAGAGATGGGTGGGGGGCATCCGAAGAGAATGGCTGCTGTCTCTGGAGCGGTCTCGGCTGGCAAAGATTAGTTTCATCTTCGTGCCAGGGCATGCAGGAGTACAAGAAATGAGCGGGCTGACAAGCTCGCAGGTGAGGCTACTGTGGAGGGCGGACGCGCCATGGACCAGGCTGACATTCTGAATGCTCTACGAGAAGTAAGACTTTTGCGAGAACCAAGTGATGACTGTGAATCTACAACCATGGCCAGACTGCGAGAACAGCAAATTAAAAGAGGGTGGCCAAACAAGAACACTACGCAGGAAGCCAAAGAGGATTGATAAACCAACACAGAACTGGCTGTCGTTAGCCGCTACACGCTGCAGGGATTTGCTGAGGAGGGGATCCGAGCACTTATGGACTGAATGAGCTCGAATACTGAGATGGTTCGATTGAGGATGATCTGTTGACTGACTAAAATTATTACCAAACTTTGGGTAATAATTAAAGAATGACATATGAGATTGTGAAACACGTGTATTTTAATCTACCCTACCTCCTTCCATTGTGTTAGGTTACAACCTTAAGGGAGGCCTCTAATGCCAAGAGAAAGAGAGATTCTTGTTGCTGTTGTTGTTGTTGTGATCGGCCGCCATATTGCCGCCAACGCCGTTGTCATGTTACCAGTCACGTGGCCAGATTTATACTTTCGAATTTCATCAATGTCTGAATACCATTTGGTGTTAATGTCTTTAGAGGAGACGTGGTTTCTGAGAGTTTAGTTGAGTCAAGAACCGAAACTACTGAGTTTGAGATGCCAACAACAACTGATCCAGAGTAACACACATCAGGATGACATAGTCATCTACACCGATGGGTCTGTGGTGAGAAAAGCACGTAATAGTTGGGGTTACTGGACGATGCTTGAAAGAGGAGAGTCCTGGCATATGAGATACGACCTCCAGCATGAGAATGGAGGTGGAAGCAGTCAGTCACTGTCACAGCGGCCTTCCGATGGAATGAGAATGCAACTGCAACACACATTGAGTTCATTACTGACACTTCTTCCTCTTCTTCTGCGCTCATCCGGAGTTTCTTCGGACGTAATTGCGTTGTGCCTGTTTACAGCAGAGCTGCGTTCTTGCGCCTTTACGCCGACACATCCGACTTCTGCGGGCATTTGTTGACCGGGTTAACCTTCCCGGGGATTTCTGACTCAAGAAATATGCTTAGTAAGGCGGAAAAAGGAATGTTTCGTGTGGAATAGCTCACCTCGCTTCAGAGGTATCAGATTGTGAGTATTGTATGGATTTTTTGCCCTGACCACGCGGGAGTGCGGAGGAATGAACAGGCTGATAGGCTGGCAGATAATGCACATCCTGATGGTAGATTAGCCACGGACAAGGGCGATGTGGTCGTGCACCTGTGGGACCAGGTGGAGAAGAAGGGGAAACATACTTCGCACCCGTGTGTGGAAAGAATGAAATTGCGGGATATCGGCGGTGGTGCTGAAAGAATCTCAAAACTGAAAAGGAAGATCAGGATAACTTTCATTCTTTGCAGAAGTTTGCAGAAGCCATAATGAACAACCTACGTAAGCCGGCCTTGTGCAAGCAGAAAGACATGTTAGTCAGTTTAAAATTACCGTGGTACACAATCGACATTACTGTACGAACATGTGTATATTTCAGCTTGAAGGAGTTATCTAGTTATTTCACTTTATGTTGTGAGATTTCTGCAGTGTGTACCTGACGAGATGCAGCGAAATATGCCAGGCAATAAACCGTACAATATATTGTTTGTGTCTTCGTTATCAAATTCACCACATGAAAACATTGTTTTGAACTTTCATTCTGTTAGCGTTGGGAACTATGAGTACTTTGACTCTACGCTGGCTGTTGAACGAGGGGACGGAGCTCGTATGGGAATGTCCTGAGTGCAGTTATGTTTAGTTTAGTTTGTTTAGTCGATGGATCAACATTACGGCACACGGGTGCAACCCATACGTGCTCCGTTCTCCTCCTAACTCAAACCTGAGTCTGGAGAAAACTCAGATCAGTGCACGAACTCCGTAGCACCGGCGAGGATCCTGAAATACTTTAGTGCAGTTATGTCCGTTCTTAGCTCAACTCAACTCAACCCCGTACCTCATCTGCAACAACCAGCGAAGATTCCCAATCCTCAATACGAATCATACTAATGTTACTAGTAGCAGTTTGATCATGTTTCCGTCTATTGGCCTTTCTTGGCGTCTTGAGTGCCGGCCAGATCCTCTGGTCATTTCCAGAGAAAATATTACGAATATCTTAGACGGCCAGATCCTCTGGTCATTTCCAGAGAAAATATTACGAATATCTTAGACGGCCAGATCCTCTGGTCATTTCCAGAGAAAATATTACGAATATCTTAGACGGCCAGATCCTCTGGTCATTTCCAGAGAAAATATTACGAATATCTTAGACGGCCAGAGTAACTATCAAGGATTGCTTGCTATAGGTTAATGCATGCGGAACATTTGCAAGATGAAAACCATACTGACCAATAAAATATATGCCAGTTGCAAGGAGAAAAAGAGTAAGAAGGTGCTACATAGAACCTGTACTTTTGTATGGATGTGAAGTGTGGACAAGCTGAAAAACATCTGATGGCTGTGGAGATGTAGTTTCTGGGGGAAACTTCAAAGAATACATTGGACAGACAGAAAAACCAATTAAAATTTTCATTACGGGAAAGCATTGTTTTGATTATTTAATTATTAAAAAAATATATGGTTACCATATCAATACACTAGTGTTCGCTATGTCATATCCCAATATTACTGTTATGTAATAGATAACATATAGAATATAGTTCATTCATTCATTCATTCATTCAGTAGCGTGTCCCTGGCAGAACCTAGCTCCAATAACAACCTTTCGGATAACTTCTCGATCACAAGCAAGATGTCCCGCGTCCGATACACCCATCTGGAGATCATCCGCTACATCATTCACCCATCTTTTCTTTGGCCTTCCTCTTCCTCTCTTCCCAGGCATATACCCCTCCATTATTGTTCTCTCAAACTCTCATGAATTTCAAGTGTTCAAAATATATCAATTTTCTTTGTTTTATCGTCTTTAATAGCCAACCCTCTTCAATATTCAGCCATTGAAGTATATATAATATAGTTGATTAAATTAAAAATATAATAGAAGTTAACACAGACTAAAACTCCCCCGATGGTGTTTCCACCTTGTCGTGGTGGGGGAGTGTAGTGAAATACTGAAGAGTTAACGATTCCCAGATGGACGACTGTATAAACCAACTAACCAGGTAGGAGAAGGGTTAACAAAGGAGTGACCAGGCGCATGGGTTTCTAGGTCAAGACCCAGAATGAGGCCAACTGCACAGGTAAACGGTCGCGTGGAAAAATTGGTTTGCAACAAAGGCCGACAGCATTATTGGATAGCATATGGCGGTCTGAATGTATGAAGAATGGAAACGGTTCAGAGCTGGAATTTTCCACTAAACAATGATAATGCAGTCGGGATGCGAGGGGTCCAGCAATGTCAAGGACTATGGGGCAAAAATGACCGATATAAAGAGGGGCTACGTCTTTGTGTCGAGAGAAGGTGTTTCTTAGGTTTCGGGAGAGAAGGATTATGGAAAGGGATGTGCGGCGTTCCGAAGAACGTTTGTGTATTTATGGTGCATTAGTACTCCCAATTCAGTAAAGGATGTTTATAAGGTATAAAGTATTAGATATAGTTTAGGATATGAATATAGATGTGAATGATAGCATTTATCATTGCTTCTATTAGTAGAATAGTATAGACGATTAGGTGACATCTCTATCCTATGTCAGAGTGGTTTTTTCGAGCCTTTTCATTTCGGCTGGAGGAAAAGACACTCACATAGGAGAGATGAGAAGCAGACACGATCTCATTATTATGTATATCACACAGGTTTCCATACCAGTGCGGGACTTATCAACTAAGAGATTACACAGATGGCTGTGGTCAAGAGCACCCAGTGTTGATTAATCCACAAGAAAGCACTTTAAAGTAATAAAGCACGACACTTGTGCATAAGAAAGAGGAAAAGAAGTGGCATATAATAGTCAGGAGGACAGAGAATGGAAAATAGAGATCATACAAACTAAAGAAAAAAGACTCAAATTACTCAGTATCAAAGAGTGCAAGGTGCATACAAAGTGCCTATATCAATTAAGTGTAGAACTTTTACAGGACCAAATAGAGAACACTAGAACTCGATGTGTTTTCCAGGATGGAATTAAGAACGCTATAAGATAATAAAGACCATACAGTTTTACGCTGACAGCATATGGTGATCGGTATTAAATACATTCATACAGTGGTGAACATTTTTTTCATTACAAAAACGGATATATCTACCGACTCAGCAGGACGTGAGCTGTCAGGTGAGACCGTTCTGTATCTATGTCATGTCCTGTACTCTAGCTGAGAGAAGACGACGAGAAACCACGGAGACTATCTATCAACATCTTATCTGGCAGCCACACTAGAAGAACAATACAAACTACATAGACCAATATCCATACATACACCAGACATAGTTTTTATTAATAAATCTTTTATCTTATCGGTGAAAGGACTGTTGTC